>JTDE01003328.1:48266-81163 GCA_014338405.1 Paragonimus skrjabini miyazakii | reverse complement strand
TGGGGTAATTAAGGTCTAGGATATTTGACAAATTTGAATGCGAACTGTTAACCAAAGATAAGAAGGCAGTTTGGCGACCGGATGACTTGGGACTTGAACCGCAAAAATTAAAATGGGAGCATTTGTAACTGGGACATGTGTGGTGGAAGAGGAGAAAAGTTGCACTATCCTGTGAATCCGTTACGGAATGTGAAAATGATTTGCAGAATTATGGTGAACTCGTATTCACAGTTGTCCCGCGTGGTCTAGCGGTTAGGATTCCTGGCTCTCACCCAGGCGGCCCGGGTTCGACTCCCGGCGCGGGAGCCAAGTTTTCATGTTCATTCTCGAAGTCAGAACATGCTCAGACTGATCAGTTATCCTCACGTCAATATCGCTTGACGCCTTTCCCAGCACACACAAACACGCACTGATTAATCGTCCACTGGCGACGAGTTAACTGCCGAATTGATATAGCTTACTCACGTTGCCGTTCAACTGCGCATCGGATGTATTACAGAATCCGATCTGGTTCTGTTCAAGTGTTTGAGTAGTGTGCTTCGAATTGTAGGCACTGAAGAACAGCGTTTCTCTGAAGGACGAATGCACATTGGGAATCTGTAATGTTAGCACTTACCGACAAGCATTTACCAGAATCCCAATAAATCATGCCCACAACTTACGCAGTCCAAAACTCATATAACGCCAATCATACGACAGAGAAACGTACTACAATTGATCATTTTCACCTTTCGCCCCTATGTTGGTACATCATTCGCTCTATGTAACTTAAAACTGCGAAGGAAACGGTGCTTACACTTGCTTTGTAATTTCTGAAGTGTCCAGTGTAGCCTTTTGTGCACAGAACAATTTTTTTGGCAACCTTTTGTATTCTATATGTAGAGTGATAAAACCTTGACAATATCACTGCCAATATTAATCATTATTGTACGTTTATTTCACACTTTTCATCACTAATCACTAAGTCAATTTACAGTTTGTCAAATTTGTACTTTGATGCCTGTTAATGGAAAGTCTGTTGAAATGAACAGATCACATCCAAATTCACTGTCCATACTCCAATTGAAGGGTGCCGTTACAAAATGAACGGTTAAAGTTGAAGCCACCGATCACAGTGACCTAATAATGACCAAGAAACTCACTGTGAGAAAGTGGCTCCAAAATGCTACTGGCGAGATTAACCATCCATTCGATCGTGTATACTGCTTTGCAGTTTATTCCCTCGTGAGTAAAACTCGGACAGTCGTCAAACTCTCTTAACATTCCAATGTACTTCCATGAGTTGTTTTAATTTAATATTGAGTACAAAACTTAAATGAAATAGACAGAAGGTTTTCAAATTCGGTTGCAAGTATACATGTGCGTTTTTGTGTATGGTTGGTTTTCAGAATAACATCAAGCATGAGTGAAACGTCCTCACTAATTTTGTCAACCTGCATGGAATATAACTCAAGAAAAGTTACAAAACCATTTGCTCAAGTTTACATCATCATACCTCGTTAACACAGCTTTTAGGTGATGATCAGAAATATTTTCCTGACAAGCACTTATTTCATGCACAGTTTGTTCAAACCGTAACACCAGAGACAATCTATCATTGAACCACCTATCTTTTTCGCTGTTCGTCAGTTTCGTTGTTTTGTATTTATCCAATCAAATTACAGTTTGTGACATTACATCTGTCCTGATATCAGCTAATGATAGACTTTGAATCTTATGATAGAGGATAGCTCTATAAATCGACGTTAACACACCACAAATAACAATTGACAACTTCAACCAGTTCGAGATTTTTCCATGTTACGCTGAATGTTCAAATTGCCAGCTTACTCACAGGCATATTCAAAATCGCTTGTTTCAAGTAATATAATGTCTCAAATAAATAGTTAAAAGCAACAACAGTGATGCACTACAGAAAAGAACTTTTAAGTACCTGTTAAAGTGCACAGTGCCATGGACTAGTGGTTTGGGAAACAAAATTGAGGCAATGTTTTTCAAGACATGATTATCTCGAGTTACATGAATTTTCATCAGATTTTGAAAAATGACTGATATTAAAAAGTTACTCTTTTCAACAAATTGTATCACTATCTACAGCTTTGAAAATGACCTTGTAATCCAACTGTACGTCAGCTATAATGCACTCGCATGTGTGTTCAAATGAGTACAACCTGAACGAAAATAGTGTTTTTCCCATGCACAGAGAAACATTTTATTCCGGTTTCTTTGTTCATCAATACACTTCCCCGTGAGGCAGATAGTCAATTAGTGTATGGTGACCATATCTTCTGTTGAGGTTTATAACAAAAAATGTGTTGGCTAGTTGTTCCATTTTTTAAACTCCCTGCATTCCGACATATCTATTGTATTAAAACCATCCATATCTGTACTAACAGATTTAGAAAATGGAATTTGTTCAATTCAAGATGGTAATGCTGTCAAACGCGACTCACAGAATGAATATTGTTGAGCTGAAAGATTCAGTAGAGTAACAAAGACTAATTTCTGTATTGTATAGCTACTACTCAACCCATGTAAGTAGTCTAATCTTTCTCAAGAATAACATTCGCCAGAAAGTTCTATTGGTCGTATTTCCGAGTTGAACACCACATCTTGATCTGTGTGCAGAATTATGGCCACGTCTGACAGGTCACCAACAGGGCTAAGGAGACACTAGAGTAAAACTAAAACAACTTGCGGAGAGTTACTGGAATGCCAGGGACAAATACTACTGACGAGCTCTAAGGGGAGCGAAACTCGAGTCTAGCGCTTCTTTTCGAAAGGGGTCGACTGGAAAGTCTATGAGGATGCGACAGCTGCGATCAATTGTGGGTGATGTTCAACTTGAAATTAACCGAATCCTCGACTACTCATCAGTAATCCCAAATACAGGCAACTAAAAAGTCACTCTACCGTGGCTATACTCGTGTAGTGAAGTTGAGCGATCGTAACATACTACTCATACCACGGCTTTTCAGTAGTAGGACCGGAGCATATATTTTGACATCGTACAAGCCGCAGGGAAAATGCAGGAAGGAAAATCAGAGTGCAGCATCGCTCATAGTGGTCCCTGCTACTTAATGGAACTGAGCATTGACGTCTGCGGCAACCGAGACGGTCTGGGTCCAAATCCCGCGTGCAAATGAGTGGTTTTGTTTCAAGTCTTCAAACCCATGTGTTGGTTTGTCGAATAAACAACCCTTGTGCTATCCGCGTTCTTGGATCACAACACTCGTAATATAACTTCGATTAATGAAAACAACAACACATGTTTATTCATACACAACCTTATGGCAAAGATGAGTATTATAGAACTCAAAGATATTTGATACAGCGATCTTTTTGCCAACGAACGTTTCCAGACAACTTACAAAATCTATGAAACGAATGACCTAAGTAAACAATCTTAAATCCGTTTACCCTCTGCATCCAACGTCAAGTGCGGAGGTATTTGAGTGGTAGTCACTTCAGTCATCGTTCCCTACTTAATCATTACGCAAATATGTTCTGGCATTTGGTCGATGGTCAAACAGAGTATAATGTCAGGTTAATGCAGTGGTACAATAGAGTATGTGAAGAAACTCTTGAATAAAAGAATGAACCAAATGGCGGTAACTGATATATGTTGCAGTTATTCATGTGACCATAAAAACTACGCCGACCGTTAGTCATCTGAGTGCAATCGATGAAATATTCGCATTAGGATAGAAGTAAACCCAACTCTCAGTGTTACGAGTGTCAGTTGTCCTCAGATCTGTGGCAGAACCTTGTATTCTGATGAGATTCATTTGGTCAACTGTTATTGACGTCATTTATTGATGAAAAATTTGTGTTACGATCCACGTCGGATCGTTGGCTTACTCGTAAACCAAAAGCGATTCCCCAACTCGGAAGCAAGATTGGACTTAAATATTTCTTTGCTACTGTTAAAGAGAATGCGTAAATAAATGCATTCGTTCACGACGGTAAGGTCGTTCACCAAAAGTAGCGTTTCAACAACGGGACCAGCAAGGTCAAAGGTGGGCCGTAACGCGAGTGGGTCAGACCAAGAATGGTTACCCCTGCCACAAACGATTAATGACAGACTATTTCAATAAAGCGAAAACGAGGTGGTTATTGAGAAAAAAAGGTAGGGTTGATGAGAAAAAATAGGGAATGCAAACAGGGGAACGAATTTTCTCAGGTCGGGGAGGAAGAAATTTACAGTTTGACTGGAGGAAAATGCACTCGGTTGCTCCAATGCACTCCTCATTAAACTTAATTCACTAAATTAGCCACCTTGAAATACTTTGAAGAGCCGGCCTTTGTAATGAACATCTGTGAGGATAACAAATGCAACCAATATAAATAACTGTTCAATAATATGATACACTCAGGATTCACCGATGACCGTAAAATCTACTGGGTGGAATTCAGCAGCAGTTTGTCATTTGAAAATTACACGTATATGCTGATTTCAGATAATTTTCCAGTCTGTGTGAGAGATATTTACCTCCTAATAAATAAAAACATATTTGGTAAATAGATCACTTAAAAAACGGAAACTTTAAACACTTCAATATCGCTTGCTCTGACTGAAACCTAACCAAATCCTGCAGTAAAGTAATGCTCAAGTGACTTTTATTGGAAGCAGTTGGTATATATTTGCTACACCGGAAGAAACGGGGAGACAGCATCAGTCGGTGATTGCTTTGCCAAAATAGAACAGAACGACGACGGCGGTAATCTGTTTGGTTTTTGCGTTATGGATGGTGATCAATAAAAAGTTATATCCACCTCTCAACTGACCGGCGACACGAGACACTGAATATGATGCTGTTTAGCCTCACAACTTGAAGTATACATCTAGAGACACATTCAAATTCCGCATCCATCAATGCATTTTTGGAACAACACATATCCCGCGACAATCAATATGATTATCCTATGGTACATAAATGAAGTTGTGTTTGCAGGTTGGTCACTGCTTTTGGCTAACCAATTATCTCTTGTAATCATCATACAATAAACTGAATAACCATGTCACTTCGTTGATAGGATCAACTCTTTGAAAAACTCTTTCTCAAGTTTTTCTGAGGACAGTAGTGGATGCTTGCTCGTTGGTAAACCAACTATAAAATAGCAGCCGATTGGTTTCAGCTTGTGAACGGAGGGAACTGTAACAGTTGAGAAAAATAATGTACGAAGTATCTCCGATTAATTAGTGTTGTGTGCAACCTTCACGGAGACTGATAACAATCAAGTTTTTTGAAAACATGGCTTATCGTCTAATAATCACGTTCAAAATAATTTCCGCAAAACCACCTGTACGACGACGCCTGACAAAATGGACTTTACTAGACTGCACTTCCGCAAGGTGCTGCCCCGAACGGAAACATCCCTATCCTTTAGTCGTCTGTGCCTGAAATGATTAGATTAAGCATCAGACAGAATGTTGTGTTGATAGATGAGTTTAGACTAAACGTCCGGTTCCCGCGTCAAACTATTCAGCTAAACAGTTTAATCATGCTAAGAATGCAAACAGCTTAACGTGCAGCTTGTACGAATATGGCTGTTACAAGAAAATGATTCGTTGATAACCAGAAGTTACTTTGGCTTGAGTACAAACGATAACAGAAACATAGCATCATTTTCGAACCGCAAATGTCGACCATGGACCTTGGTTAGGAGTTTTCGTTCTTTATGACCTCTGTAAACTCAACGGACTATAGTTTCCACGTGTGTGGGTTATTACTTGTAAAATATTAGTAGGCTTGGATGTGAAAATTTTTAAAAAAAATGTATCTCAACAAGACAACAAGGCAGTTTGCCTCGTTACTGATGAAAATACTCTGTTTTTGATTAATTGAGGAGTTGTACAGACAGAAACCATTGAACGAAACAGAAACCTGTACATCATGAAATATCATGGCCGACGGTTATCAGTGACACCAGTTAATAGGCATGTACAGCAACATCACTATCCAAAGTGTTAAGCAGAAACTGTTACTCACGAAACAGGCCAAACTGTACATTTATTTTTATATGGTCCAGGATATACGCTGCTAACAGTTAGTCTATTGGAACCCCATTTCATAGATGCTTGTAACATGGTAATGCAGAAAGCGAACCCGGTACAGGAATTTGAGCTTCAAAAAAAGAGTTGACAGCTTCAGATTCCTCTTTCGGACAAACTCCACTCCTTACAGGAGAAGTTAATATAAAACTATAGTTGCTATTTCCGACTTAATTTCCTCACTTGGTTGCATCTAAAATTTTAAGTCCGGTTGAGAATTATGTTAGGTGTTGTTTAATCCAACAGTTTTACCAGCGGCGCAAATAATCCTTTGGATAAAATGAGAAGCATTTAAACCGTTTAAACTTAACAAGAAAGCTTTCTTTCCGTCAGGCTTAATAAAAACACGAAACAGTGAAGCAGTAACCAAATCGAAGTAATTATAAAATTTCGGTCTTTCATTTCTTCTATTCTTATCACATCTGGGACAAATGTATGACATAAGAGAAATCACAATTTCATCTACTGCCTGATTCATCGGAAACAAACGGCGTTGTGTACCCACCTGGTATAGGCGATCATTGTCCACTGACGCCACGTAAATAGAAATGCACTCATTCAGCATCCACATAACACGTATCTTGTTTTAACAGGCAGCATTACGAACAACTTCTGTACCTTATGCAACACAGTCTAATTAGAACCGGAATTATATGACATACTGATAGAAAATGTTCCATAAATCTGACTGTTCACTAGACTAAAAGCGAAGAGAAGCCGGACACTCGTTGGTTTGTGTCATAAAGATTGGATTCTACAGGAGAGATTTCAAAGTTTAAAAAAGGAAACCGTTTGTTTGTGGCAAACTGTAACATTATGCTGACATTTAAGTGTACGGAAGTGATAAAAGCTGCATTGCAACAGGGTGATGTTCAATCTATATGAAAATCAAAATCCCCTACTACTCATCAGTAATCAAATACCGCTCAACGAGTCAATGATTTTTGTGGTTTCAACTTGGAGAGAAGTCCTAGTCGAGGGGTCATCGATTGGAGTTGACAGACAGTAACTGTGTCTCCATTTCGAGACGATCGGGCAACCTGATCATTACTCACAAGCGAAAGTGGTTGAGCGTTCACATATGATAATTCGGTCGTCCCTAACGTGAGATCAGTGGTGAACACGGTTACCTCATGAACAGCATGGCCGTGGTTCTGGTCCTGGCAGTGACAAGGATATGCACTACTGACGAGCTCTAATGAGAGCGAAACTCGAGTCCAGTGCTTCTTTTCGAAAGGGGTCGACTGGAGAGTCTATGGGAATGCGACAGCTGCAATCAATTGTGGGTGATGTTCAGTCTATAAGGAAAACATTTGTTGATATGTTCGTTTACTTTAGTAACGGATTAGTGTTCTGCTGGTACCACTCTACCAAGTACATATATGAGTATGCTTTGATGGCAGACGTAACTCTCATCGAATGAATTTGAGTTGGCAGATCAGATAATCTCCTAAATTTTACATGAATTACGTCATGTACAACTCGACTATTTTGGAAACTGGTCTCTAAAAGACAATGCTGCTTGTTAGTGAAGCCGTGTGCGATTAATGTCGGGTGATCCGGCAGTCAAATTTAGAGTTGTTCGTCAACACCAAAATAGGTAGCCATAGTCTGAAGATGACAGAGTGACCTGTGGAAATTTTGGCTACCTGGGCGCCATAAAACTCGACATTTGTAATGTTCTACAGCTTCCAAAATGACAGATTTAAGGTGCCATGGAACATGGTCTTCAATTTCAGAACCTATTGAGTAGACGAACTTGTAACTAGGGGTAGGTATGACTTAATAGGCAGCCCTGTTAACACAGTTGTGATAGTAGCACCACTCAGATTATACGTCACATAAATATCCATGACGTAATAAAATTCAGCTGAGCTTAAAGCTGTCAACAATCTCCCGGTAAGGATAACGTACACCCAAAGTTGTTAGATCGCAAGATTGCATGAGAAAGTTTGGAATTTCACTGCTACTGATAACATTAATTCAATTCAGTCATACCGTAGGTAGACAAGTTCTTGTGATCCCTGTCTGAAATTGGAAAAACCGGAAGCACCCATTCATTTCGTAATAGTTGGAAATATTGCTTGACAAAACTCACTATGAACTCAAGGTATCATTAAAGTAGGTCTCTGCGAAATCATCACAGTGATCCTAACAGTTTATCTTACTATATGTTTTTCCGACTAGAAAAAACTGAACTATTTTACAGATAACAATAACCTATAGAGACTGAACTGCAAAAACATCCTTAATTTACTCAAAGTTGGTTTTGACGAAGGAAAAGTCGAGAAATTTGGTCCTTTAGTAGTGGAAAACTTATAATAAAGCACAGATTTGTGAAAAAAAACAAATTCCACCTGCCTGGTTTGTTACTTAGAGAGTAAACAGAACAAAAAGTGAACGGACAACAAAGCATATTGTTGTTGTGTTCGCAATGGAGATCTAGTGACCGTTAGATTAGTATAATTGATTCCATTTCTTAAACAATAAACAATGGCCTAGTTTCATCGAACAACAACAGATTTCTCGGTCTCGAATGTGTGTTACGTACAAGAACACGCACGCCCTTCTGAAAATGTCTACACCCAAAACATATGAATGCTTACGGGACGACAGTGTCGCTTATCTGCCTGTTTACGGGGCCTATTTATTTTGTTGTTTAATAGTGTGCTAATACTGGCTTGAATAGGTGAGTAAAAGCTCAGGGCACGCTATATGCAGTGCTAAATTGTGATATTTTGAGAAGTCATCGCTTCTGTTTTGTTAGAGTCACAAGCAGTGTGGTGTAAAGTCGTGTGGACGAAATTCTAGACTATCGGCAATGTATCACCTGTTCACTGGAATCTTCTCATATTTCTCACTAATAACTACTTCCGTAATCATTAATCGGTCACCACCCATTGGGTGTATCCCTTGTTAGCTCTCGTCAATTGTCCACGTAGTTGGTGAAAATCTGTGTTTTGAAAAATTAAATAACAGAAATACTTGTTGGCAGAGCCATATCCCTTACAGTGAACTTTCGTCAGTTGAACTATTGAGACAATATCGTATACGATGCATACCTCTGTTGACCAAACTTGTCAACAGTTCCATTAAGGTGTATTTGGAGCAAGTTTATCAGTAAAGACAACAAAAGCGAGATTTTTCCGATGTAAACCATCCGATCTGTGACAAATTGTAGATACGAACGACAGCAGCAGTCAACTGGTGCCTCGAGTGATGTAGTCTTTGTATTAAGGAAATGGCTGTCAAAATTCAATCGTTGTCAGTTAGTTTAAATTACAAAAGAAGGGTGCTGAGACACTTGCTTTCAGTTTGTTGAAACAGGCAGTTCATTGTGGCTTATGAGTATTAGAGAATAATATGACAACTTCTGCTGTTCGGTAAAGTAAACGCCATGCACTTTGAAGTCAAGAAAAGTAATCGGAAAGAGTCACCTAGTTATTTTGTCTACGTCTTTCATTTTATGACTTTTGGTATCAGTTTTTATTGTACGTTATATTCCGTCAAAACAACCTGCTTTTCGGAAAACCGCTGTTTTATCTGAATTCAGGTGTCCTTGTAAATCCAGCAGAACTTGCAAGAAAATATTGTAATCACGTGCTTTTTTATGAAATTCAGAAGTTCTACCAAATGGATTACGTGAAAATATTTGCTATGATTTTCAAATTAAGTACCTCCACGTTTTATGTGAGATCTAGGGCAGTATTGTGTTGAACGTTCTGTAAGACTGCAAGATTGACGTAGTCAATCTTGTTAGGTAAACTTTCAGTTATGTATCGTGCTGCATCCATATCGTTCAACCGTTCTTCTTCAGTAGCTTATTCAGTGTACTCGTCTGTCTGTAAAAAACCCTTGCTGAAGTACGTTAACGACGGACACCCGATTTATTTGATACTTCCTAAAATGACGTAAACTTTCCGAACTCTTGTTGAAACGCCTACTTGCACGTCGATTTCAGTGTGAGCTGCTTTCAAATATTTCTTATCACGCGTTCACAAATGTTTCTCATCCCAAGCGACTTGGTATCGCCCTTGTGCATCTTCAATACATCTGTTTATCTGAGTACTTCGGTTTGGTGGCTGAAATTTTACAAGCAGACATGAACTCACTGTAAAAAGTCTTTATGATTATTTTTACTAAGGATCATCCTAACATTACAGCAAATAGATTTAATAATTTTATGTCACAATTACTTTAACGATCAGACTTTTCAACCAAACTAATTTACAAGTAGCTCAGGTAACTGAGTCCCATTTGCAGTTTTCACATACTTTTCGATCACTCGTTGCAATAGACCTAATTAGGGTATCAGTTTCGTCAACAATGTTGAGAATCGACATGTACACTGAGATGCCAATACACTTTCAATTTCCGCAGTCGTATATCTCCAGTCATATTGTCCGGTGGTCGCTGAATTGACGCACCAAGTTTTTGGGCAGTATTACCAACCCCGACAATCAGGCCCGTTTTGGTACCTTGAAACTTTATTCGGTGAAATGTGTATCATTCCTTCAACACAAACACTGGAAAAGATACTTGAATTATCTACATATTAGTGATCGTGTATTCTTCCACAGTTTGCTTTAGGTCCGAAGTGCGATGGATATATAGAGTTCGATGGATATGTAGAGTACACTTGTTTATACACCTTTTATCTTATCTTTTCAGAAACGAACTTTCGTTCTTTCTGGAACAAATCCTCCACAATTTGGCATCATCATTGTATAAGACCGCAGAAGCCACTTCATCCAACGTAGAAAGGATTTTGTCACTTACAGTTCACTCTCGTCCTTTCGTGTTTCTCCAAGTATCTTCCGCTTTCTGGTCAGCAACTCGGAATTCATCTAGATTGCTTGCCTTAGGTGTACGAGTAGCTAGTTGATTTCATCCCCGCGGTCATTTACACAATGGACCACAATCAATTGGTCGCACCATTCGTTTATTTTTACTGTCGGTAAAAAGTAAGTTTAACGTGGACTGATTTTCTGTCGTCATAGTGAGTTTAGAAGGTCTGTCGGATGCGGTACAACCCCGTCTTATGACAAGTACTCAGATTTCCATTTCCAACAACAACTTGACAAACACACGGAACATATGAACTGCTAGAAATCTACGAAGGTATCTCGCAAGGTTTTGTAAACGGCTGTGAACGTCCTGTTGCATTGTGCATAGGCGGTAGTAAGAATCAACAAACGCCCAATGAGTTTTGTTATGTCTGATCCACTTAGCACTTGAGCAGATGCCTTGTATCACCATTGCTTAACCTGAAACCATATAAACGTTTCCCCTACATCTATTCATTTGGTTAACGACAGTAAAGAAAACTGCAACGATTAATGTTTGGTGGTTGACGATCTGTGGTGTTACTGGATCGGAATATGAGGCATACAGTAACTAGCCACAAACAAACCAACAGCACTCAGTTTAGTATAAGCAAACGTCTGCTAACACAAAGTGATAAAGAAGACAGACCGTCAGAAAGAACACAAACTGGCGCCGTTCATCTTATGAGTTTGGGTGGGATGGAAGCACACTGGTTTGTAGCATCCTAACCCATAAAGTCCACCTCACCAGAAACCAGACTAAAACTCTTCAGCTCTGGTCAAACTGGCTTCAATTCTTGTAAGTACCTCCAATCTCTAATAGTCCTTATGAGCAGGTATATCTTGGTCGATCTTCATGAACACTTTGAGCTTTGGGATGGCTTTGTACGCGAAACATAAAACCGCATACGTCTACCATTGGGTTATCCTCCCCAACCTGTTTGCTGGTCTGACAACAAACGTAGGTCATTGTGCACACAAAATGTATACCACATTACGTTATCGACGCACTCGCAATCCTTGTACGTTATTAGCAAGGTCCCAGACAAATATTTGTGTCATTTTCCATAAGTAAACTACCTTAATGAGCCACCTTGAACTTATCAAAAGTTTCCGGACCAAGAGACTGTAATCTATCTGTGTTATCTACAGTCAAAAAGACTTTCCTTTCAGCAAGGTCTACCCCATCATTGAATATAGCTATCCGTTTGTTAAAAAGTTGTGGTCATTTATCACTTATTGTGTCAACCGAACGTTACTTCAAGCGGGGTAGGGTCTCTGGAGCAGAAGATCGATTGTTTGTACCGATGAATTGAAACGTCTGTAACATTCATTCCATTCGATAATCGATCTTCAGTAGTGAACAGATACCAGCTTAGCCAGCAGCTGGATGCTTTGTTATATCCATGCAAGTTTAGTGTGTACACATAGCTTAGCGATCGACAGAAATGGTTTTTGAGGGAAACGATGCATCTGCATTTTATCCGCCCTATGAATGAAGGTGGTCCGTTTGATCTCAGCCACTATGTATCAAGTTTTTCTAAGAGACTTGCTTATTAGTGCTCTCAGCAAGACTGGCTTGCATTTGCCCGATTGAACTGCGAGAATACTGAGAAAGTGGTGTTTATTTATGTTTGACACCAACATGGAACCTTGGCTTAATGGTTAATGTTGCATTTTTACCCTATGACTCTGAAACAGGTCATAAGAGTGCGATAGCTTGGTTAAAAATCGGAATACATATAGAGGTTTTATTGTGTTATAACCCTAGAAACTATTCTGTCAAACTGCTTGAATCCTTATAAGTTTTCCTCCACTAACTTTTATTATGTCCGATGAATTTGCGTCAGGTATTTAGCAATATGTGCATCATAGGATCAATAACACATCACTCTCGAGAACTACTTGTTTAGAACAAGGCAGACCATTAGAAAAGAACAGGAATATTGGGTGTGTTTGGAATAACCTATTCACATGATTTGCTAATAAAGTTCAATCGGGCGTTGTTGCTCTGATGTATTCGAAAATACTCACTGAGGTAATTTGTTGTGTTTCCATAAAATGGGTCGTCACCCTCAGATTACCCATTTAAAGGTCCAAAAGTCCTTTAGTCGACGTTACGACTAATGTGTTCTGGTTCAAGGTAGGTTTCATAGCGTGAACTTATGCCACGTTACTGACCAGTTTTAGGTCACCCATTGGTTTTTCATGAAATCAAATATTCACTTCTCCAAATGCATGTAAATTATTAATTGTAAGGTCACTTATCTACTCCATTAATTACCTTATAATATCCCTACACCAGATTATAAACTGAACATCACCCGCAACTGATCCCACCTGTCGCATTCTCATTCCTTTTCCAGTCAACCCCTTGCGAGTTTTAAGCTTCATTCCGAAAGGAGCTGACTATTTATCAGTAACCAAAACATCGCTCAACATTTTAGTGTTTTCCTTGATCTTAACCTGGAAAGTAGTCTCGGTCAAGTAGTGATTTTTGGGAGTTAACAGGACAGTTACTGTGTCTCCTGTCGAGGTAATCAAGCAACCTGTGTATCAGTCACAAGCGACTGTGGATAAGTGTTCACATATGATGATCCGGTCATGTCCAATATTAGATCAGTGGTTCAATGACCAAAACGATTACCTCAAGAAAGTTTGGCCGTGGCAAAGATATGCACTACTGATGAGCTCCAGTGAGAGCGAAACCCGAGTTTAGTGCTTTTTTGGAAAGCCTATGGGAATGAGACAGCTGCGATTGATCGCGAGCGATGTTCAGTTTGCATGAAACCAAAATCTTCTATTACTGATCAGTGTATCACAGGTTGTTAAATTTATCAGATAACTGTGCTAGTGACCTACAGTTATGTTTAACGGGATATGAGTGTCTTATCCGACTCCAGAAACTCTGCAACTGCGGGCTGGCTAGTCAGGTGTCCTGGGTCGCTAAACCTCCATATCCCTGTCTACACAATTTTGACGTCTGTACCCACTAATGTATATCAACAGACCAGTATTGGATTCGCACACCTGACAAACTAAATACAATTGCACTCCACATGTTTCGCTTGTATTATGAAGAACGCTAGCACTGACGATGAACTGACTAATTTTCTTTTCAGGATATATCATAATCAGTTCCTTGAACCCATATATTGTGGTTGGCCGTATCCGTTGTTGATAGAGGGTTGGTCAGCCAACCTTTATATTGGGAATTTTCAATATGTGAACATAGTTCAACAAGACCGAGGGCCATTGTTTACTTTCCTGGTAACCTTACATTATGGATTGTGTTATAGACGTCACTTGAATACTGTCACGTATCAGCAAAAAAGAAACGTATTGTGAAGTTTTAGGATCAGATCAAAATACGGCGGGTAAATGAATATGTCCTGATTACCATGCAGCTATCTGGTGCTTTTGTTGGCGCTCGCCTATGTGACGTATTTTCATCATAATCAGCCTGTTGAACTCAACGCTGCTACATCATATTTAAATTTAAATAAAACTCCCTGTTGGGTACTTTTACTTGACGTTCTGTAACTATGATGGCATTGCATTAAAACGTCCACATATGTTGTGTACTTGTCACATTAATTGCTGACTAGACTACTGTTGTAACTTGCGTATACGGCCTACGAGCGCGTAAACAGACAACAGAATAACGGTTAGTGAAACGGTAGATAACGGAACGACCGTCAACGATAATGAACAACTGACTATGAAGTATGCGCGACTAATTCGTATTTTCCACGACCGACCCAACCACATGAGGCTAACGAACGAACGTAGAGAAGAGACTGGCCTCCGGATAGAACTACTTTATGTCACTCAATCGGAAGACAACACGGTCATAAACGAGACCACTGTTCGATATAAAAAAAACCGTTTCATGTTATTGTAAATTTGGTACTGATGAGTCAATACGAAATGCTTGCATCTACCAGTTTTCGTTTTCTGACTGTTTTGTTCAAACTTCTGAAGGGAATGAACTGTTTCACTTTTAAAGGGTTTGTGACCAATCAGAAAACCAGACATGGATCCAGGCAGTATAGTGATGTCTAAATTAAAAGTACGAGCATGTGGGCGGGATGCCAGGAATTAGCACAACGCTGAGAACGCTCGTGAAGGGCGAAGGGCGTAGGCTGGGTGCCACAAAGTTGAGAACGCACGTGAAGGGTGAAGTTGCACATGGCGGTACCGACAACGAAGGTCACTTCGAGCAGAATGAAATAGGCCTTTCCATAAACAAATGAAAACGGTATTTTCGGGGAATTGGATTCTGCCCTGACCACTACATTGGTTGGAGGATGCAGGATGTACATTTTACCTATGGATCTTTGTAAGTTAGTGGTTCAGAACAAGAACAAAGTTTACACACTGAAGTACCTATAATCATATACTGTACGGTTTGGTTTTTCCGTTCTCCATTTCTTACTGTAATGTTGCTCTGTCACAATACATTTGATGTGCTGACGATAATTGTATTTATACCGATATTTAGTGTTCCTTTTGCAGGAAAAGTAGACCTCTGCGCGTCATGACTCCAAATGGGATAAAGGCATTTACTTGATACACGTACGAGTGGGTTGGAACTTGTTGACCAGTCTGCCATGTTTGTCACTTAGTCTAAACTATATATGCCGTCAGTTCGTTTTTAGTGCAAAATATAAAAGCAATTCATTATGTACACAATGTTTCCAACGTGAAAGAAACTCATAATGAAAAACAGAATAGTTTTGCGTTAGGACATCACTTGAGGAACCAAAATCTAGAGCTCACTGACGAAACGGTTTTAGAGATTAAAGTGTTTCCAGTTCTACCCGACAAACAGTGCATATTTTATCGCACTAAACCCAACCCATGTAAGCATTGAAGACTGAGAGGTCCACTTTGCGAATAGTTTGTTTTTTCTCCGACTTTACGTGAAGTAATTGACATATTCATATTCATGGCTATTTATATTAATTCTGAAGACATCGAGATCTCAGAGGCATTACTTGTTGACTCAGTTCTCTTTTGACTGGGTCGGTCATTGAAGTACGTTAGTACAGGAGGTAGAATTAGGGTTCCGGTATCTGATTGATAAACGTATCTGAAGTTGCTACATCCATTTCAGAGTAATGAAAAACGCATCACTACGTGTAAGCCTCTTGTCACGCTGTAGTCCAAGGAATGCAAACAGTTGTTCTCAATAATCACCATTGAAGTGTTGGTCAGCTGTTTCTACTTTGTTGGGCTTCATTAGCACCACGTTCGTAGCAGAAATGAACTCATACCCCTTAACAAGGCAGCAGATTACAGTCAAACTCCTTGCGTACTAGTCTACGGGGTCGTACTCATCAAGGTTGCAGGTGAACATAGTAAATAACTTCCCTAGCTGTTGCACTTCCTGCATTCCTGAGTTCCTGAAATCTGGGCCACCTCGACCCCGTCGTCTAGTGGATAACTGTCTGGACTACAAGCTGACACTAAGTTTCGTCATATGTTGAATTCTCCAGCGTTTGCGATGTCATTGAAACAACCAGTCACCATCTCATAAATGGTCACTGGGGTCAACTGCTCGCAAAAACTTATCTCAACCCATTCTGGGGTGTTGTTATATGCTTGTTGGTTTACTGACCAATCAGAGCAAACTGAGCAACTTTGGCCTAAAAGAAAATAAGACGCAACAGCGAAGTAAAGTGACTGTAACGGTTATTCACATTTCCCAATTATTTGAAGAAAGGGGGAAAATGAAACTGATCATTGCAGGTCGACTTGATATACTGCGTGATAAAAAAAAGCCCTTCAAAAAAGAATACCGCATTGCTATTGAAACCTAACACATTGAGAATAACATGCGTTCCATCAAGGAACTGACTGAATACTTTATAAAGTTTCTAACCCTTCAATAATTAGATAGCTGTACAATTTGCTATCTGACGTTTAGCCTTGTCATCACCGTATTAGACATTTTAGAAGTACTACTGATGAATTAATCTGAGATGAAGTGTATAGAGAAATATTACTTATTACATATTTATTCTGATTAAAACTAACTACCGAAGGCACAATCAGTTGGACTTCCACCCATATGAATAAGAGGTTAGGGTTTTGGCTGTAAGTTAATTGATCATGGCGATCATTTTATCACACCCGACAGTACAACGAAAGTCATCGATGAATATCGCTCGGGTCATTATATATACAATACATACCTTGTTCCAGAATCAATATGTATACGTTCAGTAGTTCAAGAACCGTATAAACCACCCAACATCACCGATTGCAAGCTTCGTTTTCACTAGGTAGACATCGCAATCACGTTATTCTGCAACGTATTTTATATAGAGGTGTAACCACAATCTGCGTAGAGCTCGTTTGACTGAAATTGGGGTATGTTTTGTTGTCTCGAGTGGGTTATTTCTGGAACGAATCACACATAGTTATTTACTGCATTTTTAAAACGGGTCCTCCAATTTCCCACGGAAGTGAAAAGGCACGATTAGAATTCGTTTCATTCCTTTACCAATAATGGAGTTTGAAAAACGAACTCGTATAGGAGATAGTATTTTCTGACTGTAACGTTGTTCTATTAACAAACTCAGGTCACACGGTTAGTACACAACATAGCAGTGCTGTCACGAAGAGCACACAATGATAGAATGCAACTTAGATACCGGAATAATAAACTATTTCGTTATCACATGCATACTGTAGACGATTCGTTAAAACTGTTGTAACTTCAATGTTCACATTATTAAACCTGTCATTTTTCTAAACTAAGACAGTTCCGTACGAGTTAAGTTAAACTCAGCACCAATCTAGACTACCAGATTCACAAACGTGTTAATGTCTCTAGACTGAAGTCCGTAGGAACTAACCATACTGTTCGACGAAACAGTGTTAAGTGATAATTTTCTGGTCGTGGTCGAAACATGTCAGCATCGGGCACATTATAAATTTTCGTAATTAATTTTCAGTCTTGCCATGATCTATCGCTTACTGATTGTTACGATCATGTGTTGCTTCTGTTCTGCGTTCAAAGTGGAATTGCTTGATGAACCTTGTGTACAAAACGAAGAAGATAAACGGAAAATTCACAGTCTAGTATGATTACCCTTCTCATTTATTTTGTAATTCTTAATGCTTTTTTTACAGATCGATGCTTTATTCAAACTGAATCAACCGGACTTCACATTTCACATCGGTTGGATAAACACAGACATATTGGATGATGATACTAATCGATACGTGTTTCATGTGAATATAAAAATAACCACGTTATAGAACATTTATTTATCCTCACATTAACTGCTATTATTCAATATGGTGTTCAATTCGGTTTTTTGCTAATATCACTACGTAGGACTTTTGGCTGAAAAATAACACTGTAGACGACACACAATGACTCTGAATAGTAGACCCAAAAGCAAAGTTATATTCCAAGCAAAGTTTTTCAAACATTTATTGAAAACAATGTTATCCCCGAATAAGTTTGAAGAACGTAACAGTCGTCATGGAAAATAGATGCCTATACATCACTTCGTTCGCCGTTTCCGATCACATATGCTAACTTGGTAATACGCTGAATGTTCTCCCTATTCGTGGTTTTCACCTCACACCTACATCGACATCTAATACCATGATTTTCGATCAGGTGATGGAAGGATTATTGATCGCTTTGAAAATTTCGTCAGTAGGATTTCACAGTTCCAAATGTTTGTAGATCATTTCGAGTATGTAGTTGAAAACAGCGAACAAATTGGTGCTTAAGCACTTATCTTAAATGCCGATTTTTGTATTCCTCAGATATTTGTTAAATTAGGTTAAACAGAACAGTATGGAACATCGAAATACTGTTACTTCTAATCAGTAAACTTGGTGTCAACAACATTTCGGTTTAATGAATGAGGTAGAATGGTTGATAAAGTATGGCTAAAAACATTTGGCTAGTTACCGATTACGCCTGTGACATGTAATCGACCACACTGTGTTTCCGAGATTCATAAACTCTCCCAATTCAACAAACATATAACTCATGCGAGTGCAAAACTTGTCTTTGGTTCTTTTAACCTAAAACCACTAATAATGACTAGTATTAAACTTAACTCATGTAATCAATTATTGATTGGGCGGTTCTGTGCAATTTTCTTGACTGTAGTGTCAATTAAACCAGAATAGAAAAAGACGGGAATGCAATTTGACTCTTCGGATTTCCGTTAGAACTGTTTGTTTAAAATACATAGGCTTTACAACTACGTTCAAGATATCGCTTCATGCAAGGCAAATCATTTATGAAAAAGAGCTGTGGAGTAAGTTCCGAGTGTGCATTATTGTGGCTTCTATAAACGCATATTCAAAGACACAAGCGACTAAATTTACTTATGGTGACCTACTAAAAAATCGAACCTAATCAACCATGGTTGACAATAACTCATTTTTTCTATATCTTACTACCTGTCACAATATACATACTGAAAATTCTGTCCGAAGTCTATGCATATGTCATGCAGATTGCTTTAGCTTTCCTGAGCAGATGTGCTGTTATGTAACCGAAACTAGAAAAGCCATAAGGAACTTTACAAATACAATCCGACTATCAACTGTCCATCTGTTTATCTGCCATGTATGTATTCGATCTCAGCTTATGGAAGTCTGACAGCCTCGGACTAGAAAATCTTCAACCATTATTCACTAAAATTTTATTAAGCTATTCTGCCTGTTCCTCTTAAAGTGAAAGTTGTCAAGAACTCAGTGTTGATCCACCCCGATTGAAACGACCAAAGCTGAACCATAAACTTCCGCATAATCTGACAGATTGGGAGGCGTTCGAAGACGTCTGAGTGTATGATTATAACCATACATGGCGGCAGACTGAAATTAATTGAGATAATGTGTAGTATGTTGGCATTCATTTTATGTTGATTCCGCAAATCATTTTGAGTAGAACTATGCATATAACCTCATAAGCACTTTTAAACAACCCTAAAATAACCATAAAACCAGTTTGCTTAATGCATTGTTTAAACACTTTCAGATACTCTTACCAAGCGGAACCTGTGAAAATGTCCATTATGACTTCCCACCAAACGCGAACACGCTTTCTGTCAAGCGCATCGAAGTACCGTGTTCAACTGTCCCTGCACTATGCGACAAAAGCTACGTAAAGTAAGCGGACTGGAGTTTTCGTCGGCCACTTCTTCGAACTTCAGTCGGCTACATTTGAATTGTCTTCACAAAAAAGGCTTCCTGTTTTGCAATGAATGAACTCGTCTAATGGCGTTCCAACTACTTCTGATTTGTTAACTGGAAGGCCGGGTGACCTTAAAATGTTGAATAGTTTGAGGACGGAGTAAACTTTCATGTATACATAGACTAAATTGAATCCTTCATACGTTTCCTTAACTACAATGAGACCAGTAGAAGCCTATCACATGGTTACTTGATTGTTTGTCATATATACTTACACTTCATTCATTCAGATTAGTGCACCATAAATAGTTTAACTCGCAACACATTCAATAGATCAGGTTACTGCCGAGAACAAAGGCTCCAAGTTGGAGAATAAACCTTGCTTCCAGTTAACTACTTATAACCATAAGTATACCGCGCATGCGCGCAATCAAATAATGGACTGGAAAATTGGCTTTTTGTCTTAGGTCCAATGTCAGCGTATTACGGACAATTCTGGAGAGACTAAATTACCATCCGCACGATTTTTCACACCCCTGATGAGCCATCAAGTGGAACGAACGCTGTATAATAAAACACACTACGAAAAGTGAACGCATAAATCATGTACTCTTGAAAGAAGAACGTTGGTACCCATAGAATTCAGATGAAATTGATATCCCAATCTCTGTTTCATCCTCTAGATTGCCGTGTGTAGATATTCACAGGGGTCATAGAAACCTTACAGATTAGAGACAGGTTAGGAAGATTACGTACATTCGAGTCTGTATTAGATGATTTAGAAAATATCGTCAAAAAGATTGTTTCAGCTGCACAGCCATCTATGGAAAGACTTCAAAAGAGAAAGTCAGAAGATAGTAAATGGAATATAAATCCAAAACTTGCCCGTCGAACATACAGTAATCTCACTCCAGGGCATGACAGACAAGGTCTGATTGGCACCAACGGTAATAGGTTGAGAGTATCTTCAACGTGCCACAAAGGATCCAGTTATCAAGTTATTTGGTGTCCCTGATATGTGTCAAGTATAAGTTTTAATTTAACTACCGATGACGCAGTTAAGCTAAACCCTGGTAACTTGTACAAAACTGATACATATCCAAACGATTACCTCTCGGCAAGGTTTGCAGTTTATATGATGTTGTAGCTTTGACGAACAAAACTGAAATGGTTATTTTCACTAGGGACAACTAGTTTTCTTAAGGGATTTCGGGGCTGATGAGGAATTCCACTTACTAAACCTAAGTCTCCACTGATTTTCTCGTGTGAGTAGTGGCCATCTGTAGCAACCAACATTCCTTGCAGCGCCCACAGCAACTTCTACGCCCATCGGTGCATAAGGACCTCATAATGTAACTTGTGTGGGCTCAAAAGTTCTCTCAAGTATCACACGAGTTGAGTTTGTGATCGATCACGGGCTAATCAGGTTTGGAGAAGCCACACACCTTTTTGCTTCTGAAATTTTGTGTGCTTCGTAGCATATTCTTTCAAAACTGTGAAATGGAAATTGAAGCGAATACATTTTAATAGGTTTTCCAACTACTGATGCGATATTATGAAGTAGAGACTATAGTATTCACACAGCACGCCCGTGTGGGGCAATGCGGTCCAAATGAACATTAACATGTGTAACGTTTCACACTTCGTAATAATATGGTCACCTTGGTTAACGTTAACTGTGTACCATTAACTACGGCTATGCACATTGAATGTCTCAACCTACTAGTGGCACCTTAAATTCCAGCATAGAGAAAAGAAAAAAGTCGTAAAAATTTTTAAATCAGCATTCAAAAGTGGTTTAAACAATTTTCCGGAAAAGCATTCACTTTATCAGTAAGTGTTGTATACAATCTCTCGATCTCTTTAGCTCTAATTAGCATGACTACTACTAACTGGCCTTTCATATAGATTGAACATCACCCACAATTGATCGCAGCTGTCGCATTCCCATAGACTTTCCAGTCGACCCCTTTCGAAAAGAAGCACTAGACTCGAGTTTCGCTCTCATTAGAGCTCATCAGTAGTGCATATCATCGCCACTGCCGGGACTTGAACCACGGACATTCAGTTCATGAGGCAACCGTGTTTACCACTGCGCCATTGACCTCACGTTAGGCACGACCGAATTATCATATGAGAACGCTCATCCACTTTCGCTTGTGAGTAATGTTCAGGTTGCCCGATCGCCTCGAGAGGAGACACAGTTACTGTCTGTTAACTCCAATCGATGACCCCTCGACTAGGACTTCTCTGCAAGTGGAAATCACAGAAATCATTAACTTGTTGAGTGGTATTTGATTACATCGAAAGGGGCCGACTGGAAAGTCTATGGGAATGCGACAGCTGCGATCATTTGTGGGTGATGTTCAATCTATAAGAAAATCAAAATCCCCTACTACTCATCAGTAACTGGCCTTTATTGGGAGTAATTTTATGTCTGAACATTAACTCGGTACAAAATTAATGCAACACAATTTGCAATAAATCCCACTACGCGCAGTTGTTTATCCTTTCTACAACACAGGTGATTGTCCATCTACTAAAACACACCATTGTATGTCAGCTCCATTATGTCGCAGCGTCAGCTACGTGCAATCCGTTATATCAATGAGGAAATTGGCGCTGAATTCTTGTCTAACCTCTTGTAGTATACACGGAATCATGCATCCAGAACAAACAAGCTGGAAAGCCCAGTTGCAACGTGGGTCCTCCGAAAAGTCACATAGTCGTTGTTCACAACGTGTATACACTGTAGGGACTTAGAGATAATCCTTTTTTGTTTTGTTCACGATGTGCAAAGTCGTATCCAAGATCCCAGTTCACAATGCACATAGGACGTTGAAGATCTCTGCTTACTCTCCGCTTGCTGCATACAGCCGCGTTTGTTTATTAACGGTTGTCGAACTATGCTCGTCGCTGACGTCATATGCACTTCTGACTTGCTGCTGCGCTCGATGGTCCGAATTTGAACCTCCCTAGTTATTTCCGCATACCGGAATCGTTGAGCGCTGGTCAAGACCTATCGTAACTTACGTATACTATACGATGGCCCTCTCACAACTATTCATATTCTTCTTTCGTGTTTGCTATCTGCTGCCTGTACCTGAAAAACGTTCATCTGGTGTACGTCCACACTGAATAGGGTTACTTTGAACTCTGTCATCATCATCATAACATCCGTGAGCCGGATCACCACTCACTTCAAAAGTTACGTGGAATATTCTGGAAGAAAGCGTTACTAAGAATGTGGAAAATTGATAAAAGAAGACTAAGCGGAGTAACTAGAAGTGATATTAATGCAGGTAAGTCATTGACTGCGGTACACACTGCCACCTCTGACAGTGTTGCTAATCAGCGATTGGAGCGGTCAGGAGGATCCCAGCCAGACAGGCGACACCTACCCACTTTGATCAGTGGTACAGTCAGGGTCTTCAGAATTCCAGACCACGTTCTTATTTGACCATCACGTGGTTTTATCCCATTGATGGCACGGTAATTGCTTAATGCGCAGTAGGTGACCCAACCATGGAAGGCTGTGCAACGTGATTAGTTGACCAGTTGATGGCGCATCCCGAGCATTCCGAAATACGCGCCGGCAAACAACTATGTGGTTCACGCGGCCAGTTCCATTAGATATGGGCTAACTGGTGCATACAGTGATGGACAAACACTGCAAGTCTGCTGATATCTTCATTGGGAACAGTCCACGTTACCGAACTATAAAACAAAAAGAATGTACGCTAGCACTACATACACTATTTTAACCATCAACCAAAAATCTTTTCGTGCCCTTGACACCCTCGCTGTTATTTCGTCAACAATATTACAGGCTGACGAAATAGTGCTACCCAAGTGTGTAGAACAATCCAGCAGATTGTCTGCAACGAACAGAGTAAGAGTGGGAATGCCCTAGACTTGAAGCAGCAGTTTGCACTTTGAAGATGCGAAGGGCATACCGTACAAACCAACCCGGTCAATCACCTTGTCCAGCATGGTATGCATGTCTTTGGGAGAAGGACCAAGTAAGACAATGTCAACCGCATACTCCAGATCGGTCAACCTAGCGCCAGGAAGAAGTTCAACCCTAAGCTCTCTAAATTCCTCGAGCGCACCCTCCAGAATGTCGTCCATGACAAAATCAAACAATAAAGAGGAAATAGGATACCCTTGACAAACATCACTAAAATTAATGAACGCCTGGGATAGTTGTACATAAACTCTCAACCTGTTTTAAAAATAAACATACAGTGATCTCAACTGATTCACATATTGCCCTGGTACTCCTATGCAAAGAAGGCAGTTCCAGAGGACGCTACGAGCTACCGAATCGAAATCAGTTTTTAATTGTAAAAAGACCACAACCGTCAGAAGCCTATAGGAGTGCCGATGTTCCAGGATAAGTCGCGGGGTAAAAATGTGATCAACGCACCCACGATCGGATCAGAATCCTGTCTGTTCTCTGCGTATCTGACTTTCTTTTGGCCTAGTGAACCGACGTAAAACGAGGCTAGTGAGTACCTTGGACGTCACAAACAACAGATTGATGTCTCTGTAGTTGCCACATTTACTTCGGGCACCTTTTTGAAAAGGGATAATACTGTCGATAGGCAACAGTCCCGAAGCACCCCTTCGGTTTCCAAAATCAGTTCCGATATCAGGCTCTCTCTACCATCCTTGAATAGGGAAGAAGAGAGATCTGGTCCAAGATCCTTGTTAAGCCTCAATAACTTAAGTTTCAGGGCCACTTCTGTTTCCGATGGAGGACCGCCTTGAACGCAATAAATGATCAATATGGTCTCGTTGTCCACATAGTCTGGGTGAAGTCAGCGGAACTATTCTTCAAAATTTTCAGCCCACCTGTCAAGTCGGCGCGAATGACTGGCAATAAAGGAACCATCTTTTTCGCATATATTCTCACTTACACCGATTCAACGGTTAGTACAACCACGAATCAAGGGGAAAAGCATTCTGCTATTTCCAACTAAAAGGCTCGTTCCATCACTTTTGATTGTTGGACCAGTTGGTGCTCACGGTTTATGCGCAACCATTTGATCAGCTTGCGTTCAAGTTTTCGACGGTCGTCATCGTATTCCGAAACAAGTGGAATCGAGCGATGCTTGTTTATAAATTTTATCGACGTGACAGAAATCTTGTTCTGCGCAAGTAAACAGTTCCTTCGGAAAATGCCTCTTCCTAGAATGCTTTCATAGCTTCTGCAATTTGCTCCCAGTGTTCTTTAAGATCTCTCGCCTGACTCGAACTGGGCAATTGGTTCACTAATGCTTCCTGCTAAGCATTCCTAACACTCTCCCCCTTCGAATGGTAGTTAAGTATCTTGCATTCACAAGCGTATCGCCTCTGGACAGACGAAAAAAACAAAACGGACAGGCTCAGCAGCACGGTCTTAATCTGGGTGGTTGCTCCAGAAGGCAGGACAACCATAAAAAGAGTGGCGCCACCTATAACTGACTGCTATATGATTGAGTTGCGTCCACGGCTGAGAAACACCAACAATACTTCTTTCTGTGCTGGAATAGAGATCCTGGGATGCGCGCAGCTGCAGCAATCTTTCGCTATCGTCAGCATTCTGTGCCCGGACATCAAATATACTCCCCAGCCACTAGTTCTCACTAAGCTGAACATTAAAATTACCGGTCAGTATGATGATGTCGAACTGTTTAGTCTGCATCAGAGAGTGAACGAGGGCGTCGTAGAACACATCTTTTTCGATTCCCGTTAACAGACTTTAACCGACGCACTAAGTCTGACAACATACAAGCGACTGTCCATAGAGATCCAGTGGAGCGAACATCGATCCACTGTGGAACTCAGCGCGATGCTCACTACAGCTTGACCACGAGATTTAGCTTGCGCGTCGCCACAAACTCTGAGAGGGAAGCGTTTGGATCGACGGTAACCTAGAGATGGGCTCAAGTGAATAACGGTGCTACACCCGCAGAATCGTGCCACCATCACACAGCACACAGCTAGCCCCAGACTTGAGACAGTAGTTGCCAAAACTCCTTTACTTGTCGGGGAATGCGTTTATTAAACGCACCAACTTTTACCAGTTATCTTAGCTACAGAAAACAACTGTCGCCCGACGGCAGAAAATCTGAGCAATAAAATAGGAGTAGAAAGTCGAAGTTGTTGAGCATTGTCACTGTCGGAAGAACAATAACTTCTCATACTTCCCGGTCGTTCATGTTGCAGAGACTATAAAAATACTTCTGCTGCATGCTTATAGAAACGTGCCTCATTATTTAAACACTTCTAAGCGGTCAACAGTGCGAAGTACAACTCTATGGCTGCATCTGCTTTTTGTCTGATTGGTTCCTCTTAATCTGTCTGACAAGGTTTCATCTGAAAGGACAGAACTTCTAGTCAGCATGGCTCACCGGATCAAAACAACACACTAACCTGAACATCATGTGAAGTTAGCGGCATATGTCATTCGGTACTCCTCGATCCTGCTGCTCAGAATAGCCCCCTAGTGGGCCTCTGACACCTTATATAGTGTAATCACTGCAAAATCATCACCATACTATATTCGCCTCGTTGAATATTCCTTTTGGTTGTTTGATCTACGCGTACAACATTCTGAAGTCGGCACAGAATCAGATCAGTGAAAACATCCAACTCTGGCCAGAGTCATACTTCAGTCTGTCAGAAAGTTGTTCATTGTCAAAACTTTCCTCATATTCCTGTTTAGTTACATTAACTGTTATAGCATTCCGCGTGACATATAGACCACATTTTACATATCCATTTCATTATATGGGCAGGTTTTATTAACTCACTTGGCCGCTACTCATTCTTATTGTACGATCTCATTCCGTGCTAATTGCAGAGGTAAATAAACTTGAAATTTATGCTTGAAAAGGACACCTGCATTCGTAATACTTCTAAACGTGTTGAAGCGCTCAAAGACATTAGTGGCAATGATAAAACTATTTTTCCTCCAAACACCAATGCATGTATGGCTGTCGAACAACAGCTGTTCATGTAACCATTGCACAGACCACCATTCACGTAAATCATAAGTATTTGTCGGATGATTACACGATTGTATCAATCGTAGTCAAAACATATGCTGTACTGATTTATATTTCAGTTGCCTTCAGTTTCGTTCTATCTGTTCACAGTTAAATAAGTTACCTTTTACTTAATTGCACTTGGTATGTCATTTGACAACAAGGATGACCGAAAGCAAAATGGATGGAACTGACAAAAAAATAGTTCAAGAACGGAACATGTCACAAACAAGGAACATGACAATAAATACAAAATAACAGCATTATTCAACATAAAGAAACTGACAGCTGCTATGAAAAGTTTCGCAGACAAACTTCAATGGGTTATCATGGAACAACGTAGAAGTTCAAAATCACGACAACCATTACTGAAAAGATTGGGAACACACAAAAAGGGTCGGGTGTGAGAAAATATATAATAGTCCGAGAAGACATTTAGAATGACGTCCCCCCGTCGGATATCGACCTTTTTCCAAGGAGTGCATCCTAGACCTCAAAATGGCATTCAAAGTCATGTCATAATTTTCTGAACAGTGCTATCCACATCGCTCTTTCAAATTAATGTGTCAGAATGTAAGGTAATGACAAAATCTGGTAGGTCTCCCAACAGGTAAAGTTTCATTCTATTGGTCATGAAAACCTGTCCTACCTACAGTGCTGAAGGTGCGTTTTCGTCCAGTTTTTCGATTCTGACTTTTCCTGATCTTTTGAATTTGCAACTTGCAGCCTCGAATAATATCAGCGAAGCACACCAACTTCATACACCTATTTTTTATCGTTTCACAAATTGGCCCCACTTCATCCACAACTGAGAAAACGTGCCCCCTGCATGCTAACGTGTGATCGGCGAATCTAACAGCGAAGCATGTTTACTTCTCTAGGCTTGTGCTTTTCATGCACATTTCACAGACATATATTAAGCCCAGCATGCAGGTGTGATCCACTGAAAAGCATCCTTTTATAGCATGTTCTTCAAGTGTTAACCACAAGTCTCAGAGTTATTGAAAACTCAGGCATATGTTGCCTCAGTGATGTGAACGGCTGCTTTAGATCAACGACTGTGATAGTCCTGTTTTGATCACAGGAAAATCGGACCACATAAAAGAAAAATGAAGCTGTTGTTGAGCCCATCATCACAATAAATAAACGAAATTGTTTGGAGAATTCACACGAGCTACGTAAATCAGGTAAATCCGCAACGGTTGTGATTGAATACAACAGAACTTTCGCATCTCGTTTCTGTTACTCATATATATGTTTTAAAGTATGCATAAGAAAAATGAAGTCGCCGAAGTTTATTCGCAGGCGGTAAATCTTCACGTTGGTAGACCATTATAAAGTGCACACAGAGTCCTTTTCTGCTATAAGAAATAGTTTTGTTTTAATGCTCAAAAGATTGTTATCAAGGACGCTAAACAATCGCCATAATTTGATGGCGAGATACGTTAATCAAATGGCTGAAGTCTGCTATTTGGTTCACAGTTTAGTGCATACGTGCACTAAATTAACGCTTTCCCAGGTATACGCAATTATTACCAGACGCGAAATAAAAATACCGATAATTTCGGGAGACCGAACATGTATTATACGATATCGAGACCTATTGTAATTATATAATTACGATAGGTCTCTATCAGCGCTAAGCGATACCGGTACGCAGAAGTAGCTAAGGTGGTTGAGGATCCGACCCTCGAGCGTGCAAGCAGGCCGGAAAAATGTATATTGTAGGATCGAGCGAACGGAAGACAACCGGTTGAAAACAATACAGTGAGTAGACAAAGAGTATATAGTTGACCTGCAAGGTCAACGCAAGAGTAAACGGATAACGCGATAATTAGTCGGTCGACCGACTATCGAGTGTCTTACGTTAGTCACTCGACTTTTTCTGTATTACATAACGTATGACGTAACCATCTGCTGTTTGAATAATAATAAATAAAATACCATCTACCTGCATTGCTAAAAGCGTGCTTGCTTGTTAGAAAATGTTTGTTTAAATGCACCAGTATGCAGTAAACGTTGAAGCGGGATTTTCCGCTTGAACCGCTATTTTGAAGAAAGTGGTTTCCTTTCATACCCTGGAAAAAATAATTTGAACTATCGAATTTTCTGATTGGTTGTTGGATAAATCCGTTGAGAAATTAATTAACACCAGAATGCGCTTTCCGATCAACAGCACACAATTATAAATTCTCCATTGTAGAAGCGCATATTTTCACATAGAAAGAGAGAAAATAAATGCGTCGATTTGTATAATGATAAGTATATTCGTATATATATATGTATCACATAATGTGGACTCAGATACATACATGTATCATCTGATCATGATCAGATGGCATTGTATTGCATTATATATGCATATATAATGCCATATGTGCATATTCATAGGTATATACATGTATGTTCTATGTTTATGGACGTTTTTCTGCATTCTACGTATCTGCCCACACATATGGGGTGCTAAGCACGTGAACGTCTGTGCATCTCTGAATGTACCTAATAAGGTACATTCAGGGCACGTGGCACTGGGATAAGTGCGAACACTATTTTGCGAGACAAAGTAAAATGTCATGTTTTATATATTTTTAAACAACTTCGTTTTTACTGTTTTACTTAAACTTGATAAAACTCATATCATTGAATATTCAGAAATTTTTGTATGAAAGTATACCCCCTTCCCGATTTTGACGTTTACTTGGCGTGCAAGGTGGCTGATCGTCGGGTTAAAAAGCCTCGTGGTTTCTCTCGTTCGAATATTGATCGTCTCATCAAGCTAGCGCAGGAAGAATGTAGTTGGCATAGTTCCGGAGTAGATGGAGCTGTTACTAGTAGCAGTAATCTGTCAGTTGATGAGGTTTTGTTGGATAGCGCTGGTAAATTCGTAATTTCGAACTCCACTGCTTCTTTTCAACAGAACATGTTAAGGACATTAACCCACGTACCGATGAAGTCGTCTATAAAGATTCCCCAACCAGTTCAACCACGCCATGCACGTCCAGCAGCTGCATTGTAACCTGTGAGGAGCGTGCTACGCAGCAGGATAAGAGAAATGACGAAGATGTGTATGAAGGTGGGGTATACTGTTTAAAAATAAGGTCCTTAATCAGATCACTCACTGGCAACCGTGAGCACATTGAAAAAGACTGCAACAATGATTGCGTTGGAGGTGGCCTTTGAAGCAAACTTATCGCTGAAGGCGACCAGCATCATGCTTCGCAAGTTCAAACAATTGTTGCCTGAGTTGCCGATGGATGCCCGAACACTACTGGGAACACCGCGTGTATGTGGAAATAGGATAGTTGAAGGGGGCGACTATGCTCATTTTGGTGTGAGTCCATTGAACAGGAGGTCAGAGGACGATGAGATGGATGGCTGAAGTGCGTCTATGTGCAGCTGCATATCGATGGAGTTACTTTATTCAAGAGCTCTCGTCAGCAGCTGTGGCCCATTTTAGCGCGACTGGTTGTGCTTAAGACGCCAGTGTTCGTCATGGGAATAATTAGCGGCGAGGGCAAACCTGGAAGTGTGTACGAATATCTTGCTGACGTTGTCGCTGATTTGAAGACCGTTTTGAGGGAGGGTGTTATGCTGTCGAACTATAATATCCGTGTTGATGTAGTGCTGGATTGTATCTTCGGTGGTGCACCCGCTAGGGCGTTTTTCAGGCAAGTGAAGAACCACACGGTATATTACGCTTGAGAGAAGTGTACCGCCTGCGGCGTGTATGTTGACAGAAAAATAGTTTATCCAAACGTGAATCACAAGTTACGGAATGACACGGATTTTAGGTGCAGACGACAGTCCGAACACCATGTTGGTGATCTGCCTTCTGAATCGCTCAACATTGACATGATTACATGTTTCCCTTTGGATTACATGCACATGATTTGTTTGGGACTCATGAAGAGAATCATCGCACTGTGAAGATCGGGACCGCCACAGCGGAACATCCGTGTTGGTTCCAACTTCATTAAGGAGATAAATAACTGAATTGGCCTCATCCGCTCGTAAATGCCTGCTGCTCGGAAATGTCGTACGTTCGTGAACTATGAACGATGGAAGACAACGGAATTCCGGCAGTTCCAATTGTACGTTGGGCCGGTTGTACCGAAAGGTCGCAAAGATGAGAAGGGGTATGAGAATTTTACAAATTTCTCCATTTTCATCTAGATATTGTGTAGTGCGAAGTGGTATAAGCACTACGTTGATTTTGTGGAATTCCTGCTATGGAAAACATCGTCGCAGTTTTCGGGTAGACAAGGTGAGTCACAGTTGGTGTTTAATTTGCACTGTGTGAGGCACTTGTGTGCCGATGTGCGAGTGCATGGTACGCTTGACTCCTATTCGACATTCCCTTTTGAGTTGTACATGCACCGGCTTCGAAGTTTCGTCCGCTCACCGAATTTGCCTGCGTCGTAGATTTTCCGTCATATTACGGAAAGAATGTATCAGCCGGACGTGACCGTAAATACCGCCATAGAGTCTGTTACCGTTTTGTTCTCCTGTTACATACTGTTCTTCATACCTGTTGTGTTCATCGTACATATAAACCGCTTGTCTATTGTTTGAATGAATACACACTTCGTCCTCGCGCGCCTAAGCTTCTGCATGCACGTGGTCGTTGTTACCGGAAGTTGGCTGTGGCAACAGCAAATTTTAATACACTGGAGGAATTGAATTCGTTGAAATTTGTTTGCCATTTAACAGGAACTTTCTTCAAGCATATAGCGAACTTAGTGTGGTGGAATTTATCGTAAACAGTTATTGTAGATTATTTTGTAACATTGTCGATTGTTTTCTTGGCTTCCACTACATAATTGGTGAGCCCTCGTTGATTTTTTTTCTCTGCATACTCCTGAAAAATATTTTCTCTCTTTCATTGCCTAATCGGTTCCTTCTTTTTGTGAGTGACTTTATTTCCCCTTAACATGACTGATTCTGAACCAGATCTTACCGCTGTGGAAAATGCAGTTTATGTTAAACTTCCCGAGTTCGGTAGTCGTGATCCTAGGCTTTGGTTTGCTCAAGTCGAAGCCATCTTTGACTCTAGACGGGTACGCCCACAAAAGTCAATGTATAATTTTATAGTTGCCAACCTCCCAGAGCAGGTCGCTACTGAAGTTGCCGACAACATCTGCACTCAACCTAGTGTCAGCCCATATAACACTTTAAAGGCCGCGATCGTTGGACAAACTGCAGCAACCGATGGGCAGAACCTGCAAAAGCTTCTGGCAGGAGTAGAGTTGGGCGACAGAACTCCTTCACAACTCCTCCGTCACATGGCACAGCTTCAGAGCAAACATATGGTGAACGAACCAATCCTGCGTGAGTTGCGGCACAAAAATCTTCCGGACGATATCCGAAAAATATTGTCCATACTCGATAAGGACACACCGCTTTAAAAACTCGCAGAGCTGGCTGACCAGGTATACGAGAGTTATCAAAGTCGGACGCTATCCCATGTACACTTACCAGATGTGTCGTCGAGCCATAGCTGGCAAATTCAACTAAACGCGCTGAAACAGCAATTCTCCGACATGACCGTACAGCTCTGTGCAATCACCAAACAACTGACAACACAGTCGAGAGACACCCTCTATCGCCGCCAATCCCGAAGCCGTTCACGCAGACGACGGGTTAGTCGGGACGTGTGTTACTATCACCGTCGATTCGGTTCTAAAGCGATCCGTTCGACCAAGCCATGCAGTTTTGCTCAGGATACTTCCCACTCGGGAAACGCCGAGGCCAGACAGTAATGGCGACGGCTGTTCATGGCTCCTCAAAATGTCGCCTTTTCTACGT
>JTDE01003328.1:18958-42462 GCA_014338405.1 Paragonimus skrjabini miyazakii | reverse complement strand
ATGACGAAGATGTGTATGAAGGTGGGGTATACTGTTTAAAAATAAGGTCCTTAATCAGATCACTCACTGGCAACCGTGAGCACATTGAAAAAGACTGCAACAATGATTGCGTTGGAGGTGGCCTTTGAAGCAAACTTATCGCTGAAGGCGACCAGCATCATGCTTCGCAAGTTCAAACAATTGTTGCCTGAGTTGCCGATGGATGCCCGAACACTACTGGGAACACCGCGTGTATGTGGAAATAGGATAGTTGAAGGGGGCGACTATGCTCATTTTGGTGTGAGTCCATTGAACAGGAGGTCAGAGGACGATGAGATGGATGGCTGAAGTGCGTCTATGTGCAGCTGCATATCGATGGAGTTACTTTATTCAAGAGCTCTCGTCAGCAGCTGTGGCCCATTTTAGCGCGACTGGTTGTGCTTAAGACGCCAGTGTTCGTCATGGGAATAATTAGCGGCGAGGGCAAACCTGGAAGTGTGTACGAATATCTTGCTGACGTTGTCGCTGATTTGAAGACCGTTTTGAGGGAGGGTGTTATGCTGTCGAACTATAATATCCGTGTTGATGTAGTGCTGGATTGTATCTTCGGTGGTGCACCCGCTAGGGCGTTTTTCAGGCAAGTGAAGAACCACACGGTATATTACGCTTGAGAGAAGTGTACCGCCTGCGGCGTGTATGTTGACAGAAAAATAGTTTATCCAAACGTGAATCACAAGTTACGGAATGACACGGATTTTAGGTGCAGACGACAGTCCGAACACCATGTTGGTGATCTGCCTTCTGAATCGCTCAACATTGACATGATTACATGTTTCCCTTTGGATTACATGCACATGATTTGTTTGGGACTCATGAAGAGAATCATCGCACTGTGAAGATCGGGACCGCCACAGCGGAACATCCGTGTTGGTTCCAACTTCATTAAGGAGATAAATAACTGAATTGGCCTCATCCGCTCGTAAATGCCTGCTGCTCGGAAATGTCGTACGTTCGTGAACTATGAACGATGGAAGACAACGGAATTCCGGCAGTTCCAATTGTACGTTGGGCCGGTTGTACCGAAAGGTCGCAAAGATGAGAAGGGGTATGAGAATTTTACAAATTTCTCCATTTTCATCTAGATATTGTGTAGTGCGAAGTGGTATAAGCACTACGTTGATTTTGTGGAATTCCTGCTATGGAAAACATCGTCGCAGTTTTCGGGTAGACAAGGTGAGTCACAGTTGGTGTTTAATTTGCACTGTGTGAGGCACTTGTGTGCCGATGTGCGAGTGCATGGTACGCTTGACTCCTATTCGACATTCCCTTTTGAGTTGTACATGCACCGGCTTCGAAGTTTCGTCCGCTCACCGAATTTGCCTGCGTCGTAGATTTTCCGTCATATTACGGAAAGAATGTATCAGCCGGACGTGACCGTAAATACCGCCATAGAGTCTGTTACCGTTTTGTTCTCCTGTTACATACTGTTCTTCATACCTGTTGTGTTCATCGTACATATAAACCGCTTGTCTATTGTTTGAATGAATACACACTTCGTCCTCGCGCGCCTAAGCTTCTGCATGCACGTGGTCGTTGTTACCGGAAGTTGGCTGTGGCAACAGCAAATTTTAATACACTGGAGGAATTGAATTCGTTGAAATTTGTTTGCCATTTAACAGGAACTTTCTTCAAGCATATAGCGAACTTAGTGTGGTGGAATTTATCGTAAACAGTTATTGTAGATTATTTTGTAACATTGTCGATTAATTTCTTGGTTTCAACTACACCACGATATTGGATGACGCTGCATGCTCGAACGCACGAGTTGCAGCTAAGAGGGGTTCCCACTTCATATTGCGAAATTCGTTGCACACTGATAGAAAGCCAAACAAAGCTGTATTAGTTGGAAACATGCCAGCTGTTATAACAACAATCAGTAGGAGAAACATTCGCATTCAAAGGTTTGCGAACCACTGTGACTTCTTTAACATCAGCCTACCATCACCCGCCTTGAACATCTACGCCTGTTTCCATTTGTATGTGGACAACACTTGGGTGGATCGCGAGTAGATTCAGTGCAAGAGATTCCTCTTACCTTCGAATGATCAATATATTTTTCACCCAACTGTACATACTTTTTAATCGTTAAATGAAACATATCACGTCCAATGTTCTTCTTTTTAATGGTATTTTTGTGTATAAAGCGTGATCGCATTTAATCACCTTCAACATTTCAGATGCTTCACGTTGTGGAGTTTGACGACAACACTTTCGGTATTGTTCACAAATTATGGATTACCAAACCTGGTTACGCTTTGTGGCCTGGGGTGAGTAGTAGGCAACACAACAGATTACTTTTGGAAGGAGCGTCTGCTACACCAGGCAGCAAGATGTACAGGGTCAAAACGCATCGAACCACCGGTAAGCATAATTTATAATTTGTATTTTTGTAGACAACTTTGAGACGGCTTGTAGAAATGAAGGCTTCCTTGAGCAGCTATCTGACATTCCATCGACGGATGGCACTGTCTCTATGGATCGTCAAGGCAAGCGTAAGATGTACGTTTATCAAAAATCTCAATGCTATATACTTAGAATACCTGCTGTGAGGTCAGATTTTACAGACGAATCGGACAGCTTTCCGGCGGAAAGACATTATTCCGTGGATATTGATTATTCTCCACCGCCACCGCTGTTGGACATGTCGGTGGAATTAACTAACGAAAGGTGTTTACCTCTGTCGTCTGTGGAAAACCTCCTCAAGATAATTTCTCCTATTGCCACCAGGTGAAGTACTTCCTAAAGAATTTCATATCGTGATATAGTTCCTTCATCAAGACGTCGCCCTTTAACCCTCGTCTCCTGTGGTTGTGTCAAGCAAAGGCGATCGTCACGCAAGTAATTCTATTCCATGACAACCCGCTCGTTTTCATATGTTCATGGAACTTGGCAGTGTATCACAAAGGAAGTTCCGAAGTTTCCATAAATTCCTTTACGAAGAAATTAGATAACATTGAAGGCAAGCACAAAACTTGCTCGTCTGTGATCTGCTCTAGCCCAAATGTTGACCGTAACAAACAAACTTTCGCGAATTACCAACACTGTGGATAATGTGATTACACAGAACGTTTGCATGCAGGAGGAAATGCACGCTATGCGCCTGGAGCTGAACGCATTACGGTTTCAGCATGCAGTAGAAGGCAGTTCAAAATCTCCTATGCTGCCCGTCCGTTTCCCTATGCAGACAGTAAAGGATATCCAGTGGCTGAACATGAAGCTAGAGGACTGCGAGACGTATATGATGCTGGTAACCATATTTTCCGTTTTTTCAATATCATTAGGCTTACCACCTGTCAAAATTGGGCGTCAGATCTGTCACCGACTGCATCGGCAACTTTATGAAGTCGACCATAACGGACGACTTGACCGCGATTGTCAATTGGAGAGGATTCAATAATCGATTCTCTTTGGCATCAACCTTGTTTGCGTCCGCACTTGTTGGTAAGTTGTTACTTGACCAAATGACTTCCGTACGCTACAGAAAGCATTATGAAACATCAGTTCGTTGGATTGACTCAAGCCGCTGTCAAAGAAAAAGTACGACGTTGTGGACAAAATGCGAAAAAAAAGTATCCAAAGAAAGAATACCAAGTGCAAGTGCAACGGACGACTGATTCGTTGTTAATGTTGTACATTTATTAATGTTCGCATAAATTTTTCGTTATTTCCAATTCGTCTCTTACCAACTTCCCGAAATGGTGGTGTCACCGTTATAAGCCATCGTGATATCCTGGGTATTAAGGTAGCAAATAGGTCGTGTTCGTTAACTACGGGATGCGGGAACAGCGTCGAAAAAGGTTCGTATAGAAATAGCGGCTACGAAAAATTTTCCATTCAACAGACTAACGAGTGACTACCAGATGCACAGTTATCGCACTCGGTAGTCACCCGTAAGTCGGTCATGCTACCTGGGAGAGCGGAGCCACAAACGTGCACGCACCGGGGTCGTACGTTCAAGTGCGCGGGGTAGTTGTTGGCATCCCCACTCGTTCAAACAAATGTTTAAGTACATGCAAAAGTAGGAAACAAAAAGAATATAAATGGCACTCGTAGCTCGAACATAGTTAACAATAACGAATAGGGTGTCTACAGTGCTCCCCCCAGCAGGCAATCAGAGTGTTGACTTTGACAATGTTGGAGTGTTTCACTTAGCCAGAACCGTTGACACGAGCATGAATGGTCCAATTTACTCTTGCCACACAGCTCGCGTCTAAGGCCGGTGAAAGAACGAGGGATAACAATTGAAAGTGGTTCGGGGGAGCACGATTTTGAAGGTCAGTAATCGTAAGCAAGCAGGGAAATTGGGAACAGGCCAGTTGTAATCGACCTCGTAGGATTGTTGTCTTGTTTGCGTCCACTGTAGGCGAGTTTTCTAGCGTCCTATTGCGATGCGCGGCCTCGGCGTCCCGGTTATCACTCAGTATTTGGAATATACAGTATTTACTAATGAAAAGCGATAAATTCCCCGGGTTTCTGCGTCCATTGTGTCCAAACAAATGAAGCGTTTCCTTTTTTATATTCTCTTTTTAGGAAAAAATCTTGCTGACAACGTTCGCCATAGGTTAAGCCATCTAAAATCAACTCGGTAAGACATTGCAACAACAACAACAATGAAAACTAGATACGACGGACGTCCACATAGTCTGCAAACCGCATCGGCTTCCGCAACTTTCGACCACGTCTGTTATGGAGACTTGGCTCCGTCGAGGCAGGCGGATACGTAACCGAAGCCGGATCTGTACCATCTATCGATAAGACAACCTCGCATTCCAACACGAAAGTCTTATCGTAGTGCGTGAGTACGCGGAATGAGCCTGTATACGGCAAGTAACCCAACGTTCCAAAACGTGAGAACGAGTTGTCAGACGAGGATCTACGTACGTTGGCCTTGGTGGGGTCGGTCGGAGTCGTCTCGTGTACTGGGTCAACCACTCGCCGTAATCCGCGAAGTTGATGGGTCCCGTTGCGCGTGGGGCAACCATCTTTCCCGATAGTCGTAAGGAGTATACATAGACTAACTGGGCAGGGATGGTATGCAGGTCGGCCTTTAGCGTGTTTCGGATACCTAACAAGACTAATTGCATAACCTCGTGCCACGAAGGGTTGTTGCTAGCGGAAAACGAACTTTTCAATTGTCGATCAAAACGTTCAACTAACCCGTTAGCTGCCGGATGGTAAGCTGTTAGGCGAATCCTAATACAACCTAGTGTGTTGAGAAGTGACGTGAAGGCTGAGTCAAAATGGGACCCGCGATCGGTAGTCACCACGGCGGGGCAACCAAACTGAGCAACCTAACGCTCGTGCGACGGTTTCAGATGAACGATTCGTAATGTGCATCGCTTCTGGTCAACGTGTAAATCTATTTACACATGTCAAGATATATGTACATCCACTAGAGGGTGGCAAAGACCCGACTAGGTCAACATGCACGTGGTAGAAACACTCATCGGGGGCTGCAAAACTCCCTACTGTGGTACGCGTATGACGATGAATTTTAGACCGTTGGCACTGTTTGCACGCTTTGGCCCATATGCGGACGTCGCAATTAACATTGCGCCAGACGGAGCGCTCTGTGATCAATCTGACTGTTGGACGTATGCCTGGATCAGACATGTTGTGCAACGTTTCAAAAATTCGACGGCGGAATGCTAGTGGAATAACCGGGCGAGGGATGCCTTATGAAGTGTCACAAATAATCATTCCTTCGGATGAATTCATGGCAACGCTTTCTAGCTTAAAGGAACTACACCGACGAAGTTGTCTTATCTCCGGATCGTTGTTCTGTGCAGCTGCAATTGCTGTCAGATTGATTGAGCAGTCTGCCGTGCTCGTTGTAGCATCGATGCGCGAGAGAGCATCGGCAAATGGGTTCGCAACAACTGAAATGTGACGGATATCGGTCGTGGACTGAGCGATATAATCTAGGTGTCGGGCCCCTCTAGGGGAGTACCTGTCGGTTGTCGAACGCAGGGCGTACGTTAGCGGCTTATAATCTGTAAAAACGATGGAATCCCTACCTTCATGGACATTTCGAAGATGGCAGATGCCGAGATATAACGCTAACAGCTCTCTTCCGAAAGCACTATACCGTGACTCAGTCAGTTGTAAACGCTTAGAGAAGAATGCTAATGGGCACCAGTCGTCGTCAAGTTGCTGTTGCAGGACTGCCCCTACAGCCATGTCTGATGCATCCACAGTTAGCGCTAAAGGGGCGGACGGGTGATGGTGAGACAACGAAGCTATATTGGCGATAGCTGTGTTTTAAGTTAATGAGGGCCTTTCTGCGGCCGTTGTAAACAAGAATGGGTGAGCCTTACCTCTGAGCAGGTCGGTGAGCGGTTGCATTAAGTATGCACAATTAGGAATGAAACAACAATAAAAATTTACGACCAGTAAAACGGCGAGGTTGCTTAAATGAGGTTGGCTCCGAGTAGTCCACTATTGCCTGCACTTTGTCGGGGAGAGGTTCGATCTCGCTCATGGATATACTGTGACCTAGGAAGGTTACGCTAGGCATCCCAAACGAGCACTTAGCTAGGTTTATAGTCACCCCGTGATGCGACAAACGGGCGAATAATGAACTTAGGTGCGCGCAATATCCCTCCTCTGAGGAGCTAACAACCAAGATATCATCCAAGTACGGATAAACGTCATTCAGTCCACGACACACGTCGTGAATAAAACGTTAGAACTTCTGGGCAGCGTTGCACAGACCAAACGGCATACGTAAAAATTCAAAAAGTCCGAACGATGTTATCACCGCTGTCTTCGCGATGTCTTCGGGGCTACAGGAATCTGGTTATACGCACACGCTAGATCTATTTTTGTAAATACCTGCGTTCCCGATAGGTTTGCTGTCAGGTCTTGAAAATGCGGAACTGGGTACTTATCAGGAGTGGTCGTGTTGTTCAATGCTCGATAGTCGCCACATGGGCGCAAGTCGTTGTCGGTTTTTTGGGCACCATGTGCAACAGCGAAGCCCACGGACTACTAGATAGACGGATAATACAAACTTGAAACATGCTCAAATTCGGCTCAAGCAATTTTCAGCTTATTGGGTGCTAAGCGGCGTGGACGACTTCAAACTCGCGGCCCCCGTGTGACAATGTGATGTGCGACATCAGTTGTCACAGCCGATAGTTCGTTGGTGGGGCGGACCAGTTGAGGGAATTCGGATAAAAGTTTCTCATAGTGCTCACCAATTACGGCATTGGCTAGCATGCGACGGCTTACCCCGAACATTGAGTCTTGTCGAAGTATCAATTAAACACAAGTCAAAGTGTCGGAGGAAATCGATTCCAATAACAAGAAAATGTACATCAGCTATTACAAAAATCCACCGAAAATTGCGCCGAAGACCAAAGTTCAAACTCAGCAGTCGACGGCTGAAGGTTCTAGTGGGCGGACAGTTTGCTGCTCGGAGTGTAGTATCAGATTCTGATCGTGCATCCGTTACCGAATGCGGGATGACACTAACCTCCGCTCCTGTATCTATTAAGAAGTGCTTTTGGAGGCCTAATCCATTACGAAGAAGAGGCGACTGTTGTTTAACTGGTCTGTGGCTGTTGTCGCTAAAACATATCGGCCTGCTAGTTTAAACTTTTGTTACCACTACGGCTACATGGTGATTGACATCGCTTAGCGTTATCACCATACGTCTCACGGTACCAACAGAAATTGTTAGTCTTTAGTTCGGGTGTTGATTGACCACGCGTCTGAGGAAGTTTTGATGGTGACCTAGTACGGTTAATGCTGGCACAAAGATCCGCCAGCTCACGTCTCAGCTGAGCTATTTCGGCGTTTGGGTTCACAGGATTGCGTTCACGACATTCAAGTGCCTTGCGCAGCACTGCTATTTCGGCTTCCTTTGCGGTTACGAACTGTCCGCAGGACTGTTGGAGGTAACTACTCGCCCCACTAGTGGTGACGGCGTCGTGCCTCGAAAACGTTCAAGTACTGCGTCGGCAGAAGCCGCCAGATCCCTTAACAGACGTGAGGGTAACACGGACAATAGCCCTTGTGTATACTCGGGTAGTTGCTGCATCCACAACTCTTGTAAGATAGACTCGGGCAACTGCGACTTACCTACTGCCTGTCGCATTCCTTGAAGGAGAACTGATGGCTTCTTGTCCCCTAACTGTAACCGTTGGAGCAGTTACTCCAGACGAACTTTGTCGGACGGCTGTGTTTCTTTAAGAATTGTCTGTTCAGCCGACCCGTAGCAATCAGTAGCTGCGCCTAGTAATATATCGCTCGCTAGCTTTAACATATCTCGGGAAGGCGTGTTATAAGTCGAGAGACCTTGTCCGCATCGCTTGTTATACGCCGGTTGTTAAACTCTATTTCCAACACGGTGAAACACGGCTCTGAATCCAGATCTCCGAAAGCAGGAACAGCTAAGGTGATCAGCGATACAGAAGATAAACATTCAAACTTAATATCCATGGCGATTGAGTAGATGCGAACAATATAAAATTTAAACAAATATATACGTGTAAAATATACGCACTAGAAATGTAATATGAACGGGGGAAATACCGAAATCGAATGAACACGATAATATACGACTTGCGCGGGTCCACCAATTTGTAGGATCGAGCGAATCGGAGACAACCGGTTGAAAATAATACAGCGAGTAGACAAAGAGTATATTGTTGACTTGCGAGATCAACGCGAGAATAAACGGATACAAATACGAGGCGATAACGAAGCGGAGCGACAAGCGTGCACGCAGCGGGTTCGTACGTTCAAGTGCGCGGGGGACTTCTCGGTCTTTCTACTTGTTCAAATAAATGTTTAAGTACATACAAAGTAGGAAACAAAAAGTGTACAAATGGCACTCGTAGCTCTAACATAGTTAATAATAACGAATAGGGTAGCTACAATATGACGTCCTTGGCGCAAATACGCCGACGAGCATGCAGGCAAACAGACGCGATCGCATGCATCAAACAGACGGCAGACGAAGATCCTTAAGATCCTATGTACAATGTGAACTAAGATTTTGGGAAGGATTAAACACATCGTACGGCAAGCAGACCTGGGTTATCTTCAGATCATTACAATAGTTAGTTAATGTTGAATTAATAGTGAACGTGAACAGTACAAGTAACAAATCATCTTTCGTTAACTTGCACAGTCAGTAATCCGTGAAAATAGATGGGGGAAGCTGACATCCCATGCAGCACACAGCCCCATTCTAAATGGGGGTAAGTGAGGGCGATTCGGGGATGAAATGGGACGTTGTGTACAAGTGGAGTTTTCACGGTAAGTACATGACATTATGGGAAGATGTACATTTCTTGCACGTTCCCTACTTATTTTGTTGATGTTGGTGCCTATAAGCACTAAAACATATGCATGTTAAAATGTTTCGTTCGCTCATTTTGTTGTATTGCATCACATCTTCATGAAAGCATAGGCTCAGCGTGGCTTGACTGCAAATGTTGGAAGCGTAGTTGCCAAAATACGCCACACTTGTAATTTTGTTCTTAATTTTCGTTCTCTTGTTCTTGTTTCAGAGATCGGTGCAGATGAAGGATACAAAGATGCCCCAAATGAACAGTCGGCCGTCCGTTTCTGAAAACCTCTTCCAAACTCCAATTTGTTACGTACATTCCTTTGATACAGTCCCATACCTTGTACCCTTTATGTGTGACATGTGCGTGTATTAACAAGTGGCCGATACACGCTGTTTGTTGTGCCGTCGTTCTTCCTGTGTTCCGTGGTTGTGTTGTTGTGACCAGCGTGAAATGTGAGGGTTGTTTCGTGTGTCCGCTAATTGACTGTCCCTTCTTTGAAAGTTCCTCTTGTAGTGAGGAGAGATCGTGTGGATTCTCTAAGGATCCCGACTGCAACCGTGTTTTCCCGCTCCTCTGTTCTGTACGCATGATTCTACGTACGCCTGCAATAAAAGACCTGTTACGAACTCAGTACCACTTTCTTCAGTAGTGCAACCAATTGCAGACAGCGGACGCTTGCTCTTTCGAGCGTTGGTTAACGCACTCGAAGTTTCTATACAATTTTCGCCTGACGCGCTTTTGAGTGCCGCCGAGTGGGTTGTGGTCCACCTTGTGCTTCTTTCCTTTCTCCTCTTGGTTTCTGCCGTTGATCCCAGACTAGGCTAGAGCTAATTACTTATCATATTTCTAAACATTGCTGGAAATATACGGTTTGTTTCCAAACCCCGCTGTGTTCTTCAGTTCGATGCCTGTTGGGACTACGTTTCAATTGTTCTTCAGGAAAGGCGTATTAAATTGTTAGTGGACGAGGGTCTCTCGCACACCCATTTGTCCATCACACTGTCTGCCTTTTGGCCCGTGATCAGTCAATTGTGAAACTGTATCTGGTTTGTGCACTGCGACATGGCGACGGAGATGGGATCCACAACTAAAACGGACGATTTCGAACCTCCTTTCAATCTGTTTAAAGAGAGTTGCCGAGCATCATTCGCTTACTGTCACAGGCCGTCCATTAAATTCCCTCCACCTTTCGATTCAGACACAAATCTACCGCTCTGGTGGCGAAACTTGGTCTTATATCCCGTGATCATACACACTGATCACCAAGGGATCTACATCTTCAATCTGTTGAGTGACAATGTTCAGGATTTTATCTACAACATCTACAGCTGCGGCAATTTGGAGCAAGCTGGAGGAGCTATACCCTGTCTCCGATAATCGCACGTAATCACGGACAACTTTCTGGAGTCGCAGGCAGCTACTCGGAGAGACCGTGGAAGATTATAACAACCAGCTGCGAGTAGTGGTTGCGCAAGCGTTTCCGGATGCCCCCAAGGAGACTGGGGACTTACTTGTGTTCGAGAGGTTCCTCGAAGATATCCGAGACCTCCCCACCCAACTACGATTTATTCAAGAGCAGATTACAGATTTGTCATGTGCAATTTGCCTGGCCCGGTCATATGCAAAATAAGCCGATTTGGTTCAAGAGCGAGACGACAATTGTATCACAGTGAAGCCCCTGACTGCACCAACCTCTATACGGAACCATACACGCGTACATCACTGGGACCCATCCCGGTAAAACCGTAGCATCCAAGGTTCATCACTAACTCACCAACGTCCATGAGGTACTTTTGTACCGGGTGATGGCCGAAACGTGAGAACCCCCATGGGACGGTGACTTAAACGTGGACAGCAACGTAACCACTCGGAACAACTAAAGTGTGTATTTTAATTCCTGTCGTTTCTATGTTCCGTCTGTAAACACACCTAGAGTTGAACCAGCGCCATGTATAAACGTACGTCTAGGTTTAGGCGTAGTGAATGTACAACTAGACACTGGTGCCTTTTGTATTTTGTTACGTCCCGAATTCGCCCAGTGGTCCCATCGACGTGATGATAACCGGAAACTTAAGGCTGCGAATGGCACTATACTCAGTCCGTTGAGTGTGACACGAGTGCCAGTTTTTATTGACTGGGTTTCCGTTTTCCATGATTTTGTCCTTTCTGAAGAAACACCCTGGGAGGCAATCATCGGATGTGATTTCCTGAAACTGTTCAGTTGTACTGTCGATTTTGATGGACAACTGTTCAGACGTGGTAATTGTGAATTGCCCTTAACTGTTGAAACTCTAAATAAAACCGAGTAGGACATAGGGCTAACAGATGTACTATCGGAGGATTTGAATTACCAGGTCGATGGCTTACTTTCAGCATCAAAACAAACTACCACGGCGAGTAACCACTCTCAGCTTTACTCTATAATTTGCAAACACGCCACAACTTTCGCTTGAGAAGGAACGATCCTCGGGCGGACCAAAGTACTCAATCCTCGACTTAACACCGGATCCACGTTGCCAACAAGAAAACATCCACGACGAGTTCCGGTACAGTACCGCGAAACGCTTGACAATATTACTGAATCGACGTTGAAGGATAATAGCATTAGACCATCCAGATCACCATGGGCATCGCTGGTTGTACTGGGGAAGAAAAAGGATGGATTCTTGAGGCTATGTATAGACTGCCGACGGTTAAACGATGTGACACAAAAGGATTCATTTCCACGGATATTCCGGAAACGGAGGGCGCATTTATTCTTGGTAATGATGCAAGTGATTCCGGTGTGAGTGCCGTGTTGTCACAGTCTGGACAAGGTGCATTAAAACACGTTATACCTTACGCTAGCAGGGGCCTTAACAAGCACGAGAGAAATTATTCTACAATAAGGAAAGAGATGCCAGCATTAGTGACTTATGTGAAATATTTCCGTCAATTTTTATTGGGCAAGCGATTCGTGATACAGATAGACCATCAAGCCCTACGGTGACTGAAAGAATTTCGAGAGCCAGAAGGTCACGGGGCACGCTGGCAAGATCAGCTAAAAGCCTTTTATTTCGAATGCCGGCACCGCCCAGGACGACAACATACTAATGCCGACGCACTATCTCGTCGGCCCACTAGATCGCATGGGGATTGCCCATCTAGTCATGAACCCTACGCACTGGCCATCACTCTGAAAGTCTCCATGTCAGACAAGTGGGCGGAAGCTCAAAGGGTCGATCCAGAGACGAAGATTATTTTTAACCCCCCATGCAATCACGGTGTGAAACCTACGAGAGCAGAGGTGGCAGCCACGAGTTGGGAGACGCATGGTTTGTGGGCAGCTGGGCCAAGATTAAGAGTGTTAGACGGAGTGTAGTACTACCAATTCAGCGATAACTACGACAGCGGGATTGGGGCCCCTCAACCAAAAGTACAGGATGTATTGAGGCGCGTGCAAACCAAATTGGGACACTGTGGTCAGAAGAAGATGGATGAAGCCATTGGTCGACGGTTTCGCTGGCCACAACAAAGACCTGACATCGTTGACTTTTATAACGCGTGTTCGGAATGTATATGCATGAAATTTCCGCGAATTCCTCAGCGGGCACATTCACAGTCAACGAAAAGCGGATACCCTAATAGGATCGTTGGGGTTGATGTCATTGAACCATTGTCAGAAAACCCCCTCGAAACCGGCACATTTTAGCTGTGGTTGACCACTTCGTTAAGTGGTGCGGAGCGATTCCAATTCCTGCCGCAGATTCAACCACAACGGCTAGGATCATTTTAGTGTGTTGGATCTCAAGGTGGGGGGCTCCGAGCAGCTGCATTCCGATCGAGGCCCCAATTTTGAATGCTTGCTATTGGGGGAGTTGTGCCAACTTCTTGGCATCCATAAGTCACGGACAACTGCGTATCACCCGCAGGGTAATGGGCAATTGGAACGCATCAATCGATATATCAAAGCCCTGTTAAAGACGTTCACGGACAGGATGTCTAAGCGAGACTGGGGTGTTGCGCTTCTACATTGTTTATTGGCCTATCGACCGACGGTTCACACATCCACTCATCACTCTCCGCACAGTATGTAACGTGGTCGAAAATTACAAATTCTATTATATCTCCAAAACTGTGCGAAATTGAGCGTTTCTGCAATATCGAAAAATGCATTCCACCCCTAAAATTTCAATGAAAGCATTTTTAGAACGTAAAATCGATTAGGAAAGCCAACATTATGCTTATATCGAAAAAGACGGCGACATTTGTTTCAACAAAAGTGCGATTATGGGCCATTTTTAGGTACACCTGATGTTTTCACTGCAACACCACTAGTATACTCGATATATATATATATTTGCCCGTAATATGCATTTTAATATTTCATGACAATTTTGAAAAATCTCTTTTCGCGCCTGAATGGCCGTTTCCAACTCGTTTCGGCTTCGAAACACCATTCCGGCGAACGACAGAATTGCCATGGTCTCTATAAACACTGTAACGTGCAACGGAAGGGGGGCACTGAGGAACAGCGTTTCTCTGAAGGACAAGGGCCAAAGGGGAATCTGGAATAGTAACGAAAACCGTCAAGCATGAGCCAGAGGCCTAGTAAGTCACGCACACATCTCACACAGTCGAAAACTAAAATGGCGTCAATCACACAACAGCGATTTGTATTACAACACAATCAGCGGAAAATTTCGCCCAATGGCGGCCAAATTAATGTAATTATTCTGCTAACTTGTGATTGAGTGCATACTGTCACCCATGCACGGCTGCTGCGTGATATCACGGAGCTGTCGAATCGGGTTTCTAGAATCTTGTCGTAGAAGGCCATTTGCTGCATGGTAAAGAGAACTCATCGATATGTGTGGTTTTCTAGACTGGATGGATCTGTTGGGCCGTATGGCACAGTTGTGACCGGAGCCGAATGGCGCATTCATTCGTGAGCCGGTAGACCTGTCGACATGGACTGCTTCTGGTCGATACATGCACCGGTTTTTGGCAAGCTCCGAGGCTTTCATTATCAAGGGAAGTTGCTGGTTGTGCGTTTGTCATTTTTGGGACGTGTTCTTTCATGCATTAAAATAATACCTTTGCATACAATTGTGTGAAAACTGGATAAGCGAGGAATGTGCATGTATATAAATATATATAGTTATGGTATCTCTAATAATGTTTCGCGATACCGCCAGCTAATGTCTTAGCGATCAAATCTAGGGAGCATCGGATGCGTTGAGTAAATCGGTATGATATTTCTATGTTTCTATGTTTCTATGCTCTTGGTGTTGTGTGACAATGTGTTCAACTGTAATCCATGTGTACTGTCATGTTATTAATTACAGTAGGTTGAGGATACGTGGGAGTCGACGAAGTTGTAAGACTTCAGTACACCTGCCTATGAAGAGGACAGTCAGCCGTTGGAAACGGCGATGCACGCTGGCAGTGGACTCCAGCGATCGGTTTGAAGGTGGTATCCATAGGACAGCACCGAGAAAAAAACAAGCTATTTTTTCCTGTTACTCCCTCTTTCAATGACACTTTCTACTCTGAAACAGTTGTTAACAGCTCGTCAGCCGCATGTAAATGAGAGGACTGAAGAATGGTGTACAACGCGCTAGAAGGTTGTAAGAACGGGTATCAGACTATGGGACTCCCAGGAGAACAGTTATAGCATTCGCGGGTAATCATGGGGCATCGAAGACCCACCGGCGGCATAACGTACGGTGCACAGACAACCATCTATAATGAGAGTAGTGGGGAAACTTTACTTCAATTTCAGTTAATAGCTGGAAGTGCTCTAGAAGAAGCGGTCACTAAGACTGATTACCAATAGGTGCGTTCATCTTTTTTGACTGCTTTAAATGTTAACTAGACGCATTTTGCACCTGAGGTATCATCGTATCAATATTTAAACGAACACATTATGGACTACTATGGTACGGAGAACAGCCGAAATAATGCGATTAGCAAATAAAAACAAGCCCTTCTAGCTTTTACCCGTGGCGCCAGTAACACATTTACCGGAAAGTGATAGAAAATTGTTGGATTCAATGTTCCATTCCGCAGTGGTGAATGATAAAGTTAGTGACCGACTGGTTTTATTTTAGGCATATTATTTTTGGGGCATCAGTGCCCCCAGTATTGAAGATATATTTAGGAATATGGTGGAATGACGCGCAGTCGCTGGAAAAATCGCCTATCCCTCTACACACAGCAGGTTTACATTCAAATGCAAACAGTTGTAGGTCTTTTTATTAGGCATGGTCAACCGTATAACGTCAATATATAACGAACTTAGGACAGGTATATGGAGGGATGGAATACGCAACCGCTCCCGACAGTACGCTCAATGAATATTGTGAGAAATGGTTACATTGCAAACCAGACAAACGGTTCACGCAATGTGCGTGCGCAAAACACAGAGAGCAAGTCAGTCCGGTGGGCCTGCGGTAACATGACGGTATTCTTACTCTTCCAGGAAAAGAAATGGAATGTCGGCTCAGATGAACAGAATGGTTTTGGCCTAGGTCCCATCAGCTTTTCACCTTTTATACATGTTGCATGTAAAGTTACCCTCAATATATGTTACTTCTGGGTATTATACGTATTGTTGTTCCTTAATCGGCAGCTTGATAAAGGCCCTGGTCTAACGGTTGGTCAGTTTTTAAGGCTACAGGGAGAGTGGGGGAATGTAAATGGGTTCAGGGTAGGCAGTAAATTATAAATCTTCGGTGCTATTCGTGAAAATAAGGGACTCCTGCGTGCGTTGTATCGCGGTGCTATTGGTCCGTACAACCTCTGTGTTCCTGGCTGAAAAAACTTAGTGGAAAACGCTTTCACTGCGGACACGATCCTTTTTCCACTACAATAACACATGATTGGCCGCTTAACAAGAAAAACAGCAATACTACTGGAGAATTGTATTGTGCTCGTGTGCGTTAAACTCAGTGACGTCTGTGCTAGACAGTCAACTTAAGTGTATTCTATAGTCGTAGTACCATGATTTATGATTAGGGTAAAACTGAAGGCTGAAAAAGTTTTGCAACGCCTGCATTGAAAGCGTAACATATTCTGTAACATTACAACCAAGTTGCCGTGGCTTTTTGCCTTCTGCTCTGTCTCAGTAGAAAACCTTTTCTGCCTACGTGCCCAAGTCCAAACTCAAGCGTCACGCATCATCGTAGGTGTGGCATTGCTTGCCACGGCCACTGACATCCGTGGTGTCATTGAACATTGAAATAACGGGCTCGTTTGCGTGGACGGACAACACGAAACTCATCTCTGGATGTTACCAGATCACCGGTAATTAATGGTGCTGGACATAACCACTATTTCGATTCCAACGTTGGGAGCGACACGATTTTTCAAGTGGATTCAAATGTGCAGTGGGGGAGTACGCCCACTGAGATGATTCAACACCCGTTGCCCAACGAACGTTAGTCAGACGAGAATGTTCTTCGCCCACAAGCCGACGCTAACCACCGCACGGCGGTCACAACCATAGGTGTACCGTATCTCAAACTCGCGCACCAGTCACTGACTGTGATACCAAATTCTACTGATAGCCGTGGCTAAATTATATCTTGTGTGAGTGCGCCTTTTCAGCCATCCATTCGCATTCTCCAAGCGGTTTTTTCTATTCCTAAAGCGAACAGCGTTTGGTTTTGTATGGATGGCAAACTTTGGCTTTCAATAAAGACAACCGCACACCAAGTAATTCATAACCCTCAGGTGGGTTTGTCTGATTATCCTAACATCACGACTGAACCTTAACCATAAATGGACAAAAGTGTTCACCCACCATTTTAAGTCATGAGAAGTAGCCATGCGATGGGACAGGTATCCGCCTTTAGATAAATTTTTTAAGTAGCAGTTACAAGGCTAATTACATGAACCTACGTGCTTCCTCACGGCATCTGAAACAGGAATTGCACCTCATGTCGAAAAAAAGACGAGTGGTGCTGCTCACACTTGGGCCGCCACCACAAGCCTTCTGGAGAGAAATTGATCCACCGTCGCCTGACAAAATTTTTCAAATAGATAGCTCTGGGCAGCGTATTTTTACTGCAAATGGGCATACATCACGGACAGCCCATGATCCAATCCGTCTGTGACCCAAAAGTGATGTAGATCCAGGCTACAACCGCGAATGTGAAATGACAGAAGATTCCCTTGTGATGGTTGGTTCCATGCGTGACATTAACGTTGACCATATCGGCAGTGTGTGAACAACCATATTTGGTGCTTTCGTGTAAAGCATTTCTACGTGTACCTTTTGTCATCCGTGATAACAACCGGTATGTCGTTGGTTTTCATATGACCGAGTGGTTTAGGCAGAGTTTATACAACACCAGTGTGCTCCAACTCATTTGCTTGTTACTATAGGTAAAAATACACAGTCGTTACATACTTGCCATAAACATTTGCAGCATACTACTTTAACATTGGAACACATGTCTGAAGTCGTTTATTGTACTTAGGACGAGCGGACGATTTGTTCGAGGCGTATCGTACAAGAAGACAGTTATGTCGTGCTCGTGCTCCAAAGTAAGGGAGTTACCAACTAACCTACCGACGTACAGACGTGATTGGCAGCATGCATTACGAGACCTGTGCAGTTGGATGTATGTGAACTCACCTCCCTTAGCACGACCTAAAATAGGATACAGAATAAAGTCTACGTTCTTTGAAGTAAACCGGCAAAATACATGCCAATGCATGCATCATCAAATTTACGTGTAATACGACACCACTTATCAACAAGCGTTAGTTAGCTATGGGGTAAACATCAATGGTAACTTTGACAAAAACCCATGTGTACCGTCGCAACACCAGCCGTCGATACTTTTCACCCGAACTTCCAATGGAGGACAAAACAATTAACGGTCGGTCAAAACAAACATGTCAAATTTCGTGAACATTTCTGTCACGGAAATTAATGATTTTCACATTCGTCAGCGATACCACCAAAATATCACCAAATATTCGAGGATGTCTCATTTTGTTTCCTTTTAAACACAGAGTCTGAAAGCCACGGATGGTTTACCGCAGTAAAATTCACCAAGTTTTGTTGGACTCGTACAGCGTGGTCAAAGGATTTGCTGGAAAATTCTCCCCACTCATTTCTAATGCCTTAGTTTCGTATTTTACTCTTTTGCATATTATTTTTTCGTACCTTTGGACTTTGAGTGAACGAACTCCACTCTCAGTGCCGTTTTACCCGACAATTACGGCTTCCGCAGTTACTGGGCTCGGAGGTCGTTCCAAAGAGAAGACGTCCCTTTTGGCGCAAACTGTTGCTTCTAAAAGTTTTGGAATTATTGAAACCGAAAGTCCAGGCAAAATATCTACGGGCTTTTAACTACGATTAAGCAGTTATAGTGAGAAAGCAAGATTGCATCTGAAAAATTCCTCAGGTATTGATTCGTTTATAAATGGTTCATAAACCATGGTTAGGAAAACAACCCGTTTTATAACTTGGCCAACGTTTTCAAGTCTATGTACACATTCAATGCCAATATCGTGAGTAAATCCCCGATTCTTTAACCTGAGCATGTTCAATTTTTCGGCGTTTTGAAAATATGTATGAAGTAGAAATTTACGACCGTACGACGTTGGCAATGTATTTCAACATGAATAGAAACACATCTGACAGTTAGCATGTATTACAACGTTTCCAGTTTCACCAGACGAACCTATGTTGTCCTATTCGATATATCGATGAAACTTGTGAGTTAGTGATGTGTATCGCGCCGTTGCCGGATTTGCTAGGAAATTCCTCTCAGGCGTTTCTGATGTCCAAATATTTTATTTTGCTCTTTGTATTAAACTCCCTCTAAATTTTGCAACAAAATCTTACCCACTCACCCGTGCATATTGTTCTATTCGTTGGGAGGCCTTCGTCTAGCCTATTTGCCTTTAGCTGACCCACTTACTCGGAAGAGAACATTACCTGACCCATTTGCCCTGTGTTAAAGTAGCCGTCTGCGGTAAGTGTTTGACGATTGTTATGTATTTTATAGAAATTCGGAGATCACGCTGCCTGTCCTCATTTATTCCCTTTCCGTTGATTATTCTCCTTTCTACGTTGGAAATCTTTTTGGTAGTTTGCTAGCGTTACCTGCAGGGACTCACACGACCATTCGGAAGACGCACGCGATAAACCATTGCTTCCGTGAACGTTGATCTCCGTTCATCACTCAAGTCTGACACCGTTCAGTTCACGAAGCTTTTTCTCGCGTAGCTTCTCTTCTTTGCTTCCCACTGCTGACCTTGTGTCTATGTCCCTTGGTTTCATTTGTGCTTGATCGATCCGCCATTACGCGACTGTTGCTTTTGATCATATTAGCTTGAACCGTTGGTCCTGCGACGTTTATTTTTGGCAGATTCAATGTTGAGGTATGTTGCTATTTTCTTCTGCTTAGTTTTAATAATTTTCTTGTAAAACTCAGCAGGTTCAGAATTGTGGATGCTGGCTGCATTACAAAAGCAAGTATTCTATATTCACCCTATCGACAGGCGTTGCAAATAGATCAAGCGTTGCCCGAACGACAACTATACGTGCGGGATGAACAGCGCTCGATAAGCTGGTTTTTCTGTGGGTGAAATATGCCTGCCATTCGGCTAAAGATCATCCGTTCGCGCTTACAATGGTCGAGCGGACCGAATTTAACACAGGTGGTGCACACATACGTTCTCCCGGTTATCAATCGCCCGAGGCTTCTCCGAGGACAACCGTATGGTTGAGCGCGCCTACCGTATCTCTGTCTACGGAGAATATCCCCGTTCTTTATCTCTAAAATCGGTCCGCCGTTTCTCCGTTTGCCCACAATATTGGTGATGTCAAAACACCTTCAAGTGTTTCCATTATTTTGCCTCATTTCATTATTTGTTTGTGCCTTTTCTTCTTAAGATTTTCTCAATCTTCATAGGGGAGTGACTGTGAAAAGTGGTTCGTCTGTTGGTTCATATGATTGTGGTATGCTTGGAACCCTTAGGGCTAAGCAGAGACCATGCCCAGAAGTAGCTGTAGGGACGATGGTAGCCTCGCCAGAGAACACGGAATGCAAGTCCAAACTCTCATACCTTGCCCCAGCCATAACTTGATGTTCACTAGAGCGACATCTGCTGATGTATGACAGTTTCTTCAGAGAAGAGATGCGTCTGAAGAAAAAGTAGATAAGTATCCTGAGGGTACAGCGGGAATTTTGCAAAAGGTTGAATGAAAGGTCCGTGTTTAGCAAGACTGAGGAGCCATCTGGGAGAAGTGACGCAAATGTTCTCCGTGTAGCTCGTCATATAGACCTCGCACTTATAGGTTCCAGTGCGCGACCTAGTTATCTGCATGGACCCGCCAAAAATCGAGTTAGAACCCTTCGGAGGGTTGTCCATGAAATTCAGTAGATCCATGCATAATTCTGAGCTTAACGTGGTCAACAGATTAAATGACGGAAGACCCGTTCTCTTATCTGATTCATTATTGCTGGAGTCGAGCTAAGGCAGCTATCAAACATTGCGTATTGCAGTCTAACGAAAGGGATTTACTGAGGTAACCGGAATAATAAAGCAACGATTTGGAAGGCCGCATGAAATCTTTCGGACTATCACTAAAGACGTGGTTGACGGCCCGACACCAAGAGCATTCAGATTTTTAGCCACTCAGATGAGGGTATGTCAGTTAACGTTGTTCCAGTCGTATCCTCCATCTGGGTTAAGTTGCCCAACCAACCTTTTGCGTATCGTGAAGAGACTTTCTCGCTCTATGCTACAGAAAGGAGCGGAGGTGGCTAGCCCCGCCATGAACATTAGTTCGGGGCCCTCTTTCAACGACTTACTTGAGTTTATATAGAGATTAATTTCAGTTTCTAGTAACCTATATCATCAGCTCATCGCCTGATCACCCCAGGGCCGAATCAGCGGACACGAGACCACGCGCTTCTGCGAGGATTCTCAACGGGTACTCCGCTTGCTAACCGTCTTTGGAATGATGAATAGGCAACACTGGTGTGTAGCATGTGGTGACGATCATGATTTGCCGACGTGATGGCAACTTAAAAGCATGTCGTTAGTAGGGCGAAGTGCAGTTCCAAGGAAATTTAAGCAGTGCTTTGTTTGCCTGTTTCCGAACAACATAGCCAAGTACTGCAGAGTCCGTGCACAGTGTTCACGGCTTCTATGTGGAGGTTGACACCAGTCCTCGAGGCAAACAAGCACGGCACCTTCGGGATCTGAACTCGACATGAACTAGCCAAGCTGTTAAGCCACTTCTTCACATTTTAGAAAGCTTTGTCTCGGCTCCGTGCCTATCAGATTAATTGGGGCAGACGGGACGACTGAAACCTATGTGCTTCTAAATAACGGTTTCGACACTACACTCATAACTGGGTCCTTAGCTGAGAAATGAGGGCTACCGGCAAGCGAGCAAACGCTCAGCACCCTTATATTGCGTGACGGATACTGTTAGATGTCTAGAGCTGAGTTTGGTGGTCGAGTCCCTGGATGGTGAAAGTAGGATTAGGTCCGGCAAAACCTTTACTGTCAAGGATCTTCCGGTTGAGCAAGCGGAAACCATATCTGAGGAGAATGTTCAGCGTTAGTCTCACTTGGCCGGTCTGCTTACCACCTTGTTGGTGGAGGATAAAGTCAGTCTTCTGATAGTTTGCGATGTGTCAGAGACACATTCGGAAATAACTCAGCGAGCATGGGTAGACGTCAGATGGGCGCCGTAGAAACCGCCTAGGATTAGATTTGAGAGGTGGTATGCCACTGCCAGCAAGCAACAATGGTAAAGTTAATTGCTAAAAGCGTGCTGAGCCAGAAATATTGGTTCAGCGCATGTTTGACGTACAGTTTGTCAAGTGTGGGTTGTCTGATGAGGCGGCTAACTTCCGTGATTGCCAGCAAGCCGGGCGTACTCTAGAGTCCAATGCTATACTTAAGGATGACTGGCACAGGATTGGTTTGCCGTGGCTGTCTGACAGTGTAAGCACCTCGGATAACTAATGGATAGCACAGAGGCCTCTGATTTCGCTAGATAAAAGACATTCCCATGGCATCGTGTGGGCACGTAAATATAAAGAGATTATTGAGGCACGTGTGACCAAATGTTATATATTGAGAGTTGACACCAGTAAGTATAGGACCGTTCGCCGGTGCTACCTACTCCACCTTTCGGTAATGAATCCGAATAGGTCTGAGAAGGAGCAAACTGTATCCAGCTGCGCGGCAAAATACGAAGACACATCTTTGAACAAAGTCACGTTGTAAGGGTTGTCTCTGATGAACAACCTATTGGGTATTTTGTTGCGGTTCCGAAAAAAAGTTTAAAATCCCTACCCTCGGACATAGAAGGTAGGATATGGCAGGTGATGGTATCCGAAAGAAATAGGTGGGCATTGAGCTTCTCTTGAGGGAACGATATATCAATCCCCGGCCCGCCGAAATCGTATGAAATCATGGTCCGTTATTTCGAGGCTACTCCATCGTTCTTCTGCGGGTTGTATTCGCAGATGGAGACTGTAACCAGTATTTGGCACCAATTTGTAGTGGACAAGTCCACTTGTCCCATGGGTATGCGCTAGACCCTCGTCCACTAACAATTTAATACGCCTTTCCTGAAGAACAATTGACACGTCCCTGCTAGCACCAATTAGGGATTGAGTTAGGGATAATTTAGGGTGGTTTAGGGGTAATTTAGGAATGGATTTTTTCGACCAATAGTTTGTTGGTTGGTGAAAATGTATGTAATCGCCTGCTCACCATTATAGTGTCTATTTATATAATACTTGAAGTACATAACACAAACGGTTCGCATTAAAATTGAGAAAGTATTCGTTGTACGTATAAACCGGTTATTTGTTTAGCCAAACTCTAACCGCTTTGGTTATTCATGGGCGCTTTGCTCAAATTTGCACCCGTTGGCTTTGTCTGTTTTGTTCTCGCCTCGCCGATCTTGTGATTATGTCTGAAGAACACGACGATAACGCTGAAGTAACTGATATCAATATATTTATCAAATCCTTAGTGGTTTTCTGAGATGTTAGCCAGTCGTTCCACCATTAATCGAAATGCGCGACGTTCGCTTGCTGAATTCCATCGCAATGTTCAAGAATCTTTAGTCTATGTTGACATATCCCAACGTTCTGCATCCCCAATTGGGTCCGTAGGGGATCATATCAC
>JTDE01003328.1:1916-18151 GCA_014338405.1 Paragonimus skrjabini miyazakii | reverse complement strand
AAGCAATGAGAGTGATGTGATCTGGATATTTATGAATCTCACCTACTGAAAGTGTGTGTCACCTATGGGTATGTCATGTGTTTTCATATGAAGTTGACATTCAATGGCGTTCACTTGTGCAAACCATAAGTTTTAATCTGTTGTGTTATCATGTAGCCTGAGGTTGAGTTTGGAAGCAATGAGAGTGATGTGATCTGGATATTTATGAATCTCACCCACTGAAAGTGTGTGTCACCTATGGGTATGTCATGGGTTTTCATATGAAGTTGATATTCAATGGCGTTCACTTGTGCAAACCATAAGTTTTAATCTGTTGTGTTATCATGTAGCCTGAGGTTGGGACTACGTAGTCCCAACAGGCATCGAACTAAAGAACACAGCGGGGTTTGGAAACAAACCGTATATTTCCAGCAATGTTTAGAAATATGATAAGTAATTAGCTCTAGCCTAGTCTGGGATCAACGGCAGGAACCAAGTATAGAAAGGAAAGAAGCACAATGTGGACCACAACCCACTCGGCGGCACTCAAAAGCGCGTCAGGCGAAAATTGTATAGAACGTTCGAGTGCGTTAACCAACGCTCGAAAGGGTTCGGGTTAAACGACCTTGAAGAATAATATAATAGATGCGTCATTAGGAAAGGAGCAAGCGTCCGCTGTATGCAATTGGTTGCACGACTGAAGAAAGTGGTACTGAGTTCGTAACAGGTCTCTTATTGCAGGCGTACGTAGAATCATGCGTACAGAACAGAGAAGCGGGAAAACACGGTTGCAGTCGGGATCCTTAGAGAATCCACACGATCTCTGGTCACCACTCATTCAGCAAGCCTGCCAGTCAAATTTTAAAGCAGGAATTTCACGCTGAGCACTGCTTAGTATTGGCGAATACACTTGTGTGTTCCAGACGTTTAGCGTCTGAGGTACGCGAAATAATTCACTTCGGTGAATTCAAACTGGTAAAGTGGCTTAGTTGGCCACAGTCACAAGACGACACGTGGGTTCCAGTGGTACGTGTCAGAATTTTTTATCAGGTTTGACATATTTTACCGACTATGTCATTCACTTAGCAGAGCTCAAAGGCGTCGGTTTGCCACCCGTTAGGGGTTCATTGTTCCAATCGTTCGGCGTGGTCGGGAGTTACTTTAATTATTGTGTGGCACGAATATCGAGTGGGATACCCTTTTAGAAGAAACTTATCAGGAAGGTTGGACAAAGTGATCAGGGGGCATTGCGAAGACACGGCTGTTACTAATAATAATAATATACTTCTCAATGCATCTGTGAAAAAACCCTCAGATGAGTGTGATCAGTATACACATTGTAACGTGAAACGCATACCTTATACATCATTGTTAATTGTACATTACACCAATAATGAAAATAAAGCAACAAAACAGATATAATAAGAGAGAAAAATTCAAATTTATGAAGAAGCATTCGGCTTACTTGCCTTTAAAAAGATAGTTCTCAAAATTTTCCATGTTTGACAGAAAATGCTGAATAGTTACATCTATTCCCGCTTCAAAAGGTTACCATTGGCCATATGGTCAAGGTGATGTCAGAAAAAGGATTTTTGAGGATGGAGAAAATGAACAGTCGAAAAATTTTGCCAGTATTTGATGCAGACGGTTCCGGAAAAATATGTAGAAACTTTTGTCAAGATGAAGGGAGGTAGGAGAGCCCAAATTTTTGTAGAGAAGTGGACGATCTTCTGGACTGGACCTCGTTATTTCCTCAAACTCGACGAAATTTCACAGAATTCGCAAATTGTTCAACCAGTGCAGGAGGGTGATTGTCCGGACGTTGTGGAATGCTGCCTCGCGTTAGAATTAATCGTGAATTCAGGAATGAAAAGCAAAAGTATGTGATAAACGGGACAACGTGTGTAGTGGCCTAATCAGTCATATGATAAAAATGACCAAAATATGGTTGCACCAAGAGTCGTAACGGTGATGGATAGGCTCAAAGGTAAACGTTCATATTAAACGGAAGATCTATCGGTAAAATAAGAATGACTTACTGATAAGTCAAAGTCCGTTAGGTTGAATAGACCACCACAAGAAAGAAAGACGGCACCAGAGATGAGATTCGTTGGACAACCGATAAATAATTCCACAAACGACGCTGGACGCAGAGAGAACGCGATGCATGCGACCCGAGAAGTGTGATTTTGTATTTATTGATTGTTGATTTGTTCGATTAAGTTGGTTCAACCGGCGGCTGTATATGTGAGGTTGAGGAAAGTGAAAAGTATGAATAACATTAAGAATTAGGAAATAGAAAATAATGTACAAAACGCTACACGTAAATTGATCGTGTGAAGTATGGCGAATAACGGAATATGATATTTTCTGACCAAACCTTTTATATTAAATTTACAATTTTGTGTTAGTTGACAAAATACATAACCCCAGCAAACAGTTGTTATCGCATAACGCGGAAAGTTATCGGTTCGCAGCTTCTCCTAGTATATGATTACAGCCCAATTCCGATGTCGAGTTGGTAGACACGCCCAATATGTAAAATGAAAAAGATGTTTAGCAACACGGGAAGGATGCCAGGTGGTCTAGTAGGATGGGAAGAGTCACCGATTTCTATGTAACCACATGAGGTGAACAGGTTAAGTTATATATATTTTTTCCCAAAAAGTTTTAACGTGCACAGCTGTTGCATAATGGTTGTTAACTATACATAACCGCTAATCATTAAGTATAAAGTAAGATTGTAAAAGGATGGTTTGTTCGCTACGAACGGGGGTGTGTATCATACTACCATGTGTTGGCTGTATTCTTGTTGTTCAGCTGCAAGTTTTGGACATAACTTCGTACAAGATCTATCCTGCTGGAGTTATATTAAGCCTCGAAAGTGAGCAATTCCTCGAATGGTGAAGTTGATAGCTCTGATCATTTCGAAGTGTATGTGATAGAGTTTTCCCCTGATATGTTATTGGATTAGATCAGATGTTTGAATGTTATTAGGCCGGTTTTCAAGGACGTCGTCTTCAGGCAGGCAGAGTTTGAAAATAGACGTAACGTTTCTTTATGTCAGTAATGTTTCTAAGCTTCGTTTGAATTGACGCAACTTCTTACTGGCTCTAATTGCATGTAGAAGTTTGTTCCAAATGTGGGAATATTTCACTTGGAAAAAATTTGAACGCAGTTTTCCGCGGGATTTAAGAGCTGTTGGAGTAAACCCTTTGTTCCTGATGTTCTAATTTGTCATTTTGTAGGCAAATTACGAAGCTGACAGTGAGTTTGTTGCCGTAAACTAGATTATACATGAGCGCAAGGTTCAGTTCGAGACGCCGTAGCCAAAGAGGATCCAGTTCAAGCGTCTGGCATCATTCTCTGTATTTCAAAGAAAACATATCGACTAACCCTTTCGTGAATGCGCGTTGGATACTTTCCAGAGCTAGCCTAGCAGACTTGCGCAAGTGACTATATATAAGCGTGCAGTACTCAAGTTGGGGTCTTACGCACAGCTTATAAAGGTGTGATCGAGCTGCAGGAAGAAAGAGTGAGTGCTTAATGTATCCAACCGTTCGTCTAGTGCTGGCTACAAGGAAAAATATATGTTCGGCTAAATTAAATGAGCTTGAGTAACGTATACCCAGGTCGCGGACTGAGTTGGCAGTTGAAATACCATGACCATCTAGCTTTATAAAGTCCTCTGGTAGACGACAACCATGTGCAACGATGGTGAATTTATTGGCGGAAAATTTCATCAGCCAAGTTTGACACTAAGACTCAAGTAACATGAAGTCCTCCCGTATATTTCCTGAACAATGATTGAGATCACCATGGGGAAAGGTGTACACTAGTCCGATGTCATCAGCGAATAGGAATAGTTTGCCATGCCTGGTAACTTTACATATATCTTTCATATACATAGGAAAGAATAACGGTCCCAGGACGCTTCCTTGAATCGCTTCACTGGTGACTGGGCTGGGCGTTGAGCTGTTATCTCCTATTTTAACTGTTTATGTGCGGTCTACAAAATACGAAGTAAACCAGCTGAGCAATGGGTCACGTATACCAAAAGATGCCATTTTGATCAGAAGACGCTTATGAAGCGCACGATTAAAAGCTTTTTGTATGTCCAAAAGTATGTATTCCAATTGGAAGAACCGTAGTTACCTTGTCTGTAATTAGGAATTCCATATATTCAAAAATATTTTGGAAACCAGTTTCTTCGTCAAAATGACCGTTTTTATTTTGGAACGACCTTCATGCTCAATACTTGTAGAAGGCATAATTGTCAGAACGGTAAAAGAAGGTTCACAGTGCTTTCGTGGGGATTGAAGGAATGGTTCACGAAAGAAAATTCAGCTTTTGGAACTCTCAAATTAAAGCGGTGTAGAGAAAGAGGTGATCCAATTGAGATGTTCATAATGCTGATGAGAATTTCGGGTCTTCGAGGATTAGGACTGCTAGAAATTGACATGAGTACGTTGCTGAGTTTTAACGCGGACGTGCACTAAGTTGAATTTTTGCAGGCATACTCAAAGAACACCAGGCACGAATCAGGAACAGGAATTACTGCGGGAAACACGACACATATTACCGATGTTGGGCGACACCGGTACGCGGAAATAATTGGGAACGCCCAGAATAAGACCATCCAGCACACGTACAAACCGGGTTTAGGTATGGTGTCATTTGCACTGAGAGGTTTGCTATCTCACGCAGACTGTTAAGAATTTTTCGCAAACTGATGGGCAGCACCTAGCCGTTAAGACTAATTGGCTGCGCAAATGAGGGCGCCCGTTGACCTGAGTGACCGTGATAGTACTTTGTGTTATTTTCATGCGCGTGATGCTATCCGACCTTATTCAAGTTTAAGAAATTTGTTCGCAATGTTCGTCAAAAAGCAACTTCCTCTTACGGTCGGTATCGCTGCGTGAATGTCTCTGTTATCTTTTAGTGAAAAAATATTTAGGCGCTATTGTATTTGCTAAAATTTTGTGACATGTTGCGGTTCCTAAGATCTCAGAATTCTGTTCCCTGGAGATTTCTTCGTTTCAATCTTCTGAAGACGTAAGCAAGAAAGCTGCGGTAGTTCAATGGCATAGGGATTAATGGAAATATAAAGAAAAGTTGAATTCTACGTTATTTTTGAGAACTGAAGGTAAAATGTAATGAAACTTGATGTCGTAGACGCGGAAACACATGTTTCTATTTGAAGTTGGAAAGTGTGATTATAATTTCGACAAGCGAACTGATGTTGAAACCGTTAGGGCCAGGGTAAACCTGACCCGTAGAATACGATTGTGCTGTCAGAAATCGGATATCGTAAGCAGTTACTGAGATATACATCGGCGTGGGATTTAAATATTTCTTCGCATGTTCACGCCACCGCAAGGTCAGTGATTTTCTAGAAATACAGACCAGTTTCTCATGTAAATTCGCAAGGCGTTTGGTGGCTAAATACATTGCTATCCGGAGTCTGCTTTGTCCGTGCTCTCATTGATTCTTATCGTTCGTGGTCTGAGATGACCAATCGGAAGGGGTTTCTATTCGCGTTATTCGTTCATCGTTGTTCGTAGCAGTTATTCGCGTTCGTGTTCAGTAGGATTCAGTTATATCAACTGGCGGCGGAGATGGAATTCGAACCCACGCGGGAAAACCCCATGAGGAATGCCTATGAGGCTACTTCAACGTAGGACAATGCACAACTCAGGACAAGTAATCTGCGATTTATCATAATTTACCATTCGTTGTTAACTTTTCCATGAAAGTAGGATGTACGCTGGAATAAAAAAGGAGTGACCTGCAAAAGAAATATTCTCAGCTGGAGAGATTACAACATTTATAACGGTAACTGTGTAGTTTACTGGTATTGTGCTTTAAGGCCGATAAGAGTTGCAAAACGGCTATCTGAACGCGAAAAAATTTTTTCAAATTTTTAATGAAATATTAAAATGCATATTACGAGACAACTATATAGATTTCATCGAGTATAATAATTGTGTTGCGATGAGAAAAATCAGCTATACCAAAATTTGTCCAGATTCGCAATTTTGTTGAGAAAAATGTGTCGCTGTGTTTGTCAACAAAAGCATCATGTTGGCTTTCGTAATCAATTTTACGTTCTAAAAATGCTTCCGTCGGAATTTTTGTGGTAGAATACACACTTCAAACCCGCAGAAACGCCCAAATTTGCGTGGTTTTGGAAATAAAACTGAGTTTGCAATTTTCGGCACCGTTGCGTTTACACTGCATTGCACACGAAATATCACATTAATTCCCAATGAAAGATATTCCTCTGCGGTCGTTGGTTAATTATTCACCTGAATTTTATGTTCAGCCTGGTTTCTTCATGGCATTTTTGGTGGAAAATTGTCCACGTTATCACCTGATTGTTTCTACCTACGGTATGGTGTAAACATGGGTAACACGTCCCATTCCATCAATAACATCGTGCGTATGGTTTTGTTTATTGCTTACTGACTATGCTTGAATGTAGCTTGCCATATGTACGTAAGTCAATGCTAACTTTTCTGAGTGATAATGACCAACTTTGCTGCTCGTTATTGATCCGACGAAAACATTGATTCCCAATTCTACTATTTCAGCTACAACCCTTCTATCTCCGTATCATGTACGTTAATGATTCCGATGTCTGTTGGTTTATATTCTTGCCGGCCGCAGAATTCACCGACGAATGCCAGTATGTAATCTCATTTTTGGTCAGAACAGAAGGAAATCATTACAACTTATCCCCAGCGGTCCAAATAAACGTTCATTATGATTTCCCCCGTGTTGTACTTATCAACGCTGATCATAGCTTAAGTGAACTGGACGGAGCAGCTACCAGTGTGAACGCATAATAAATGCTTATACATTGATCATAGCTTAGGAGAACTCGACGGAAAAGCTACTAGTGTGAACGCATACTACATGCTTAGGCGTTGATCATAGATTAGGTCTACCCTTTGAGCAGGTACCAGTGTGGACAAATACTACATAATTAAACGTGGATCATAACTTAGGAGAACTGTACGAAGCATCCAATAGTGTGAACACAATTCATACTTATACGTTAAGCATAGCTTAGGATGACTGGATGGAGCAGATACTAGTATGAACGCACACTACATGCTTAGGCGTTGATCACAGATTAAGTCTACTCGTTGGAGCAGCTACTTGTGTAAACACATACTACGTGATTAAACGTGGGTCATAGCTTAGGAGAACTGGACGGAGCAGCTACTAGTGTGAACGCAAAACATGTAAGTTATTACGTAATTAACGGCCGGCTTTCACTGATCGACTCCGAGACAGCCTTCTTGTTTGCACACCTCGTGACCTAAATCTAGTTCTGAAAAATGCAGAACAATGACTACGACAGCCCTATCATTGCGCATACCCTAACCACCAGGACTGCAACTTTGTATTCCAAACATGAAGTCCAAACACGTTGGAGCATTTACCTTCCTTGGTTAGTGTACTCGCCCATCGTTGAAATGTCATTAACATCAGACCACACTGATGATCATTGGTATGACAGCCGTGGGGCTCTTTGGATCTTACAGGGAGCATATGGATGTGTGTGTGTGTGATGATGGGGCTGTCGCAGTAACTACGGTTGACCCAACATCCGAATGTGATGTTATGGATTCCGTCGGAAAGTAATTTTTTTAACTGTTCTGCACTTTTCAAAACTGGATTTAGGTTACGAGTTGTGCAAACAACTATCAGCGGAAATGTGAACCGTGTAGGCGACATTATTCCGTTCGTAAAGATTCCAAGTTTGGAAATACCCGTTTCACGCTAGAGGAAACATTCACAATTTCGCAACACTGGGCGTTCTAGAACAATATAACATTCACAGCGTTCATGATGGTCTGCCCTGGGAACAGACGAAATACAGTCAACTTATTAATCCTCATCCAAAGACATGTTCGAGTAAGCGAATTATATTATTCAATTCTTTCGCTTTCCGCGGAACACCATAATAATCACGGACGACTGGGAAGCATACAGAGCTTCGGATGAAACAGCTCATTACGAGCACTGGACGATCAATCATTTAAAACTTTTGTAGATCCTGAGAACAGCATGATGCATTCGAAAAATATGGAAAACCTTTGGTCTCTTGCTAAGAAGCACTTTCATGCAATATCTGAATCAAACGAACGGCAGTTCTAGTCACACCTTCAGATCTGTTGGTGAAAACGAAAATCCTGGAAACATGATTGGCAAACTGCTGTTAACATTGCCTCATACGAAAATGCTGCTAATTATATAATATACGTTGACATTATTGCACGCGCTGGTTATTCCGATTCATGTCTTGCGCTGAGATTGGTAGTTGCCCCGTCCAGTTGACTTAAGCTAAGATCAACGTTCAATTATGCCACATTTATTCACCTTAATAGCTGCTCCATCCAGTTGACTTAAAATATGCCAAACTGTGCTCCACGCTTAGATACTTATAACTGCTCCGTTCACTTGTCCTATCTCACCAGTTATGTCAAACACATGGATGGACGAGTGAAGTCACTGGGGACAAAAACGTGGGAATATAATCTTGGATTGTACTTGAGAAATGTGGATAAACCTACAAATATCCTCTGCTTTTTTTCAGCACAGAATGTAGCCTTCGGCTTTCTTGTGTTATGGATGTTCTTCCGGATGATTGAAACCGTGTATCGGATGAAGTCTTCATCAACATGCCGTTCATCGCATCTGATGTCTGCAAGGAATCTGTGTGCGCATATACGAAGGAACTTACTTTCTTCAATTATATCAACAGGATAATCGTTCCGGGTGATGTTGATTCGTGATTTCTTCGACCCGTGTGCAAACGGTATACTGTCAGCGGACCGGTCTAATTTGACATCCGTTGTGATTAGCATGCGAGACTTGCTTCCCATAATCACCGGGGGATTGCCAACAACGGCTAAAGTAGAGGTAACTGACAAAAATAAGGATTCAAAACGTGTAATTACCAGGCGACTGAGGTTGAAGCTGTTTGCCACAGAATGGACACTCGTTTATGTCTGCCATTCGCACATATCTTGAGTGAAAAATCAGCTGACCGCCACCACACCAATAAATATGCATTTGTACGGGGTCACCACAGTGTCCACATGGCAATCCTGTTCCAGGATTCTTCACCCACCTCGGTTGCACACCGCTTGCAGCTGAGCCGATGGGGAAGTCGTATAAAGGTAAGTCAGATTTTGCACGTTCCACTATCCCACTGGCAAAAGCAATGATGCCGTTAAAGCAAGTAACCGCCGTGCGGTTGTTGCAGTCGTCCAGTTTTTGAAGTACATGATGCAGGACTTCACAGTGACGGTTGAAACTGGCTGCAGCAAACGGCCGAAGCTGCGGGCCGACCAACCGTCAAATTGGCAATTTGTAGTCTGCCAGCCACCGCTCATGAATGGGGACGTGAACTTTGTGAAGGGAAATGAAACTACAAAATGCCCTACCGTAGGGATAGAAATGTTTCCGAAACACCGACAGAATGTGTATGCATGGCAGCCACATTGTACGGTAAAATGTACATTCACATGTGCCCTCGACGCTACCCACGACGAAAGCGTCACCATTTTGTTGCACACAAAGCTGGAATATTCGTAGTGATTTATATAAAATCGCTTACCTTGCACTCAGATATTGTTTCGAAATGCAGTCGTGGAATCCGTCCTTTCAGATATTTTTGGAAAAGATGGCTCAGCGAACGTGAAGAACTGTGAAGAATGTTCTTCACGTACCAGTCGACATCCACAACCTCACGACGATCGCACTCATAGGTCGTCTGTATTTCGTACTCTCGCATCAGCCACTCACTGTGAATTCATATTTTCTGCATGGCGACGGCTAGAAAGTCTCTTGGGTGCGACTTCTTCTTCAACCGTAAGTTTGCGTTTTCCAGCCTATTATTCGTTCGATTGCCAAAGTGGACAACATCGCTTTGCGCATGGATGGCCCACTTCGGCTTAATGTACAGCCAGTTACACAACAAATAATTCGGAATCTTTCTATCCGTTCGGCCGTTGATGAACAGACCACGTTTGAACTTCCGGTAAACAGTGTAGGAGTGCAACTTGCCCTTCCTCGTCTGCCGTAGCCATTTGGCGGAAGAGGAAACGACTGCGAAAAGAGTTTGTCTTTTAACAAATATGACGGACGAATTTTGTTCACTTACATGCTTACGTGCGGCATCACGTACATGAAAATGACACAACAGAATGTCATAACCGAACCCCACGTGTTGCCCTCACTTGTGCAGCCATCTTATTCATAACAAATGTTTTTACTGCAATTTGATCGCCCATCATTTTACGAAATATTTCGGAAAGTCTACGTAGTAAGGCATACATTTCACCACGAACATACCCGTACATCACGGGTCGGCCGTCCCATACAGTTTGTCATGAGGAACTGATATAACTTCCAACTTCGAAAGTATGAGGAAATATGCAACGACATACTCGTGCCTGTTTATCCCGTGGATGGCATTCACATTCACAACGTGCGAGAAACGTCGGAAAAGTGTGACCTGCATTCGCTGGGTAAGGCAGATATGCATATATCTGTTGCTGTTATCCCGCATAGTGCTCACCACACCTATTGCATTAATCTCTGACAGCACTACTTCGAGATTCTCCAATGTTCCGTGACCAACCTTACGTAACAGACTCACTTGACGTTGCAGGCTTTAACTCGTGGTGGATGTTTCCACGGCCAGCGGTTATGATAAACTTCCCGTGAACATTCGCCACATACTTTTCGGTTTCAGCAGTTGGTGTATTGTAATGGAACAGACTCCTACATCCGTTCAGTTTACCGACGGTGAGTCCACGATTCGTAGGATGGGAATCATATAGCAGACAATTGAGAGGGTGGTTGTGATCCAACTCGAAAGAGCCCACAACCAGACACGCAACCCGTCGGACGACATGAAATCGTGGCCTGCAACGTGTGTCGCGAGGACTGATTTGTTAAGATTAACAGCAATTAACCCAATGGACACATCGCACACCCCGACATACACTCCTACGCATCTTGTACTTTGTACGACGATAAGAAATCTGCATGTTTTTCAGGAAAACATGTCATCTTACCTAATCGCACCTCAAGGCAGTTTTCGACCAACGGCTCGTCTCACGAACGTAAAAAAACGCCCACTTCGTCCATGCGATTCCGAAGACACTCCTGAAATTGTGAGATAGTGCGAAATTCGCGATATTCAAACATCACCTTGAAAGTCGCCATATAACCCACCTCCTACAAATAAAAAATAAACAACTGAAAATAAAGTAACAAACGAATGACAAGCATGTAAAAATAAATTGAAAACAACCCAAGCATTCTTGTGTTAACATTCCCACACTCAATCGACCACAACAACAGCAGCCATAACGATTTTCAAAAAACCATTCCGATGAGGTGACTTTCAAGTAATGGTCAGTTAAAACAAAGACATGAGTCCGTGAGGCAGATTTCGACGGCTTCAATTTCTGCACCAGATACAAAGCTAATAAAACGATTTTTTCCAAGAAAATAATTCGCCTGAACACGACAGCTCAGAAACTCACGGTCTATGACTAGCATTCATGGTCGGTATCTACTTGGCCAAATGACCAAAATGAACGACTAACAAAAGTAAGTTGCTTGGTCACACGGTGTGTTGTAGATTGAAACCTGTCAAGCAGCTGCAGCTCCAATCACCTGGTAGGTGATCTGTTTGAGTCCATCTCCGTCAGCTTCGGTCGTGTGCTGCCGCACAGGTGTCGTGAATATATGGCGCTTTCATCCCCGTTTTGGGCGCTGCATATTGTAGTAGAACCAAAAAATGAATTGACATTGTTACTAAACAATTTACGGTAACTGTTTACGATAAATTTCACTACCCCAAGTTTGCTACATGCTAGAAGAGCGTTCCTCCTGAATAATGGAAAATTTCCACTGAATTCAGTTTTTCCAATGCACTAAAACGGACTGTTGCCATAGTTGACTCCCGGTAACAACGATCACGTGCAAGCAGAGACCAAGGCGCGCTAGGACGAAGTGTGTATTAATTTAAACAACAGACAAAGTTTGTATGTACAGGGAACGTAACAGATATGAAGATTAGTCTGTAACAAGAGAACAAGAGGATAACAGACTCTACAACGCCCAGTTCACGTGGACCCTCTGATAGACGCCTTTATGAAGTTACCGGGGTAGCAATTTAAAGTGAACAGTCTGAACAGGTATCCTTGCTCGTGTCTTTTGGGTTCGGCTAAACCGTAGTGCGTTTCTGCACGTTGAAACAGTACGTACACGCAGCTCTCCAGTTGACTGGCTGGTTGGCTTCTGTCGAACCTGAGGATGGCACCAGTTGTTGCAACTCAACGATAGACAGTGGTTTCAAGCTTGCCGTCAGTTTTATGACTGATAGATCAAAAACGCCAGGCCCGAATTTTTCTTCTCCGCGTGTGAGTGTTATCCCACTTATTTTAGTGTTCAATTAACTGGGAAATCAGCCATACTGATTACGGGGCATAACAACGAATGTATCATCCATACATCGGGACCACACTTTAGATTTAAATATCCGAAAGGCCTTGGGTTCAAAGTGTTCCACTAGGGCGTCTGCAAGCAATCCCGATAAAAGTGAGCCCATTTAAGTGCCCATCTTCTGCAGGCGAACTCGGTTGTCAGACTGTGGGTAGGTCTCCTTGCACAGCTCCACTAACTGAAGGAAACCTTGTGGAGAAATATTCTTCTTGTTGCGGAGGCTGTTGTCCTAGCTTATCAGGAGCTTCAAACTTCCTATTGTAATTTTTGGTATGTTAGTAAAAAGTTGCAATACTCGGAATTAGGGACTTCGAATAGCCCTAGAAATCGTACTAGGATTGGAACCTCCCGCGCAATTGATAAGCAGAAGACCTCGTGCTTGTTACAGTAAGCAGTTCCTATTCGTGAGACAAGAAGCCGAATTTATGGATGTACAACAGTATTAAAGAAATCATAGTCACTCTTTGGCTGATCACATTGAAACAGACTAAGCCACAAACTGAACATTAATTGGTGCAACACGGAACAAAGAAATAAGCGAATAACAGAAGGCATAACATTGAAACTGTTTGTCCAATCCTGATGTAGTATCTTCAATGCGACGTTTGGATTGGTCTCTTGTTAGAACTTCTATTGTGTCGGGGTTTCGATAAACGGTGAATCGAGTAGATTTGCATCACGAAAGTGCATCGTCTTCTTGCAACCCTGGGCTCTGAATCTGTCTCAATAAATCCGCTGAACTGCTCGTACCATGATTGTCGTAAGAGAAACATGGTCGGAGTAAACAAAAGGGGAAATTCGTCAATTGATAGTTTGGGGCCGTCCCGAATACCACGGTTATTCCCAATGTCACTTGATCCCGTTTGGTCTTGACACTTTTCCCCCGATAGGTCTGAAGCGTTTGACTTGTTCTGTCGCGGGTGACTTCTTTTTCTTAAGAGCCGTAACAGTTTTGGAGATTGAAGCCCTCAGGCCTATTGTAGGCTCTCCCACGACATGTTCGCAGGTTGCGAAGCCTTTTGAAAAATTGTTTACTTTGTATATATGCACATATATGTGCGTAGGTATACATATATGTGTATATATACATATACGTACACAAATATTAATTACTATTTATATGTGAACCTTAACAAGAAGGTGTACATAATTCGGTTGACACAGATGTAGTACTCAACATATGTAGTAAGTTAAGTATATACGTTTATGGTTGAGGCGCTGGTTCTATCTCGACCGGAAGTTGGCTTCTAGTTTCACGATACATTGGTCAACGGTTTCGCCTACATCGACGACCTGATTCTTCTAGCTAAGAATCTTACGCGTCTTTCCGAGAAGCTTGCAGCCACCGCCAGTACCATCAAACTATCCGGGCTGAAGATCAACCCGTACAAGACTAAGCTCATGGTCATCCGCGGTGACCATGAACATAACACAATCGCCATCTCTGATGAGTCTGTCCACTTTGGCCCGGGCATTATCCATTCACTAAGCGCCTCCGACACAGTGACCTATCTAGGTATGTCGTTCACCTGGAAGGGTAAAACATCTACTAATACCGTCTGTAACTCCCTACAGTGCTGGGTGGAACCACCAAAGCGTCCTTGAAGCCAGGTCGACGTCTAGAACTCCTGAGACAAAATCTGATCCCGAAGACTCATTAGTTTTGCGTCCAGTCCACCATAACACGCTCAAAACTGTGGACTGTACGATTCGCCGGTTTGTTCGGCAGTTGCTCCGCCTTCTCAAAAACACCAATTATTCACATCCACACCCCTATTCGTTCGGGCGGTTTGGGCATCCCGAGTTTGTCCAGCGCCATTCCCACCTCGCATGTCTTCAGTGGAAAGATTCCTCTCCAGTCAATATCCATTTCTTTGGAATGTTGACAAAGATACTTCGGTTGGCTCCATCTTGAGGGAGGTTAACGTCCTGGTATGCGTTCGGGTTTTAGTGTTGACGAACAAGGAGGAAGCCCACGCGGCGTGGATGGATGAACTCAGCCATTCGTTAGACAGCCGTGGTCTTCAGGAAGTATCACGCTTTCCACTCTCTCATGGTTGGCTGTTTAACCCAGACCATACCTTCCCCCAGGATCTTTATTCGTGCCATCCAAATAAGATGTAATCTACTGTGGACTGAAATCCGAACTTCATGTGATGGTCGAAGTGACCACTCAATTCTCTGTCGTGACAACTGCGATCAACCAGAAAGCCCTGTTCATATTCTGCAATCATGCTGGATCATCCATGACGTGCGCTGTACTTGACACGATCGCCTGGCCCAAGATCCGGCAAAACGACTGCGCAACTTGAACTATACAGTCTTCGGAGAGTTGCGAGTTCCAACGGCGAGCTCGTTCATCAAACCCGATGTAACCACGGTTTGTGACGGCGCTGCTGCAGTGCCTGACGTCAACATGGTGGATGACTACCGAAACCAACTTCAGACAAGGTCGCGAAGTACAGAGCCGATTCTCATAATGCCGCCAATCAATTCGCCCTCCATACTTCGGACTGTGATGTGAACTCTGTTTCTCACTCACCTGCGGTTTTCTCTTCTCGCGGTATTATACTTTCCTCTTCAAGTGGCGTTATTCTTTTACTAGGACTGTCATTTTGCGCAGTGACTGATTTGTGTTTATTGTCTGTTCTAGGTTCCCTAAAACGTACGACAAACTCATGTGGAGAACTGTTGCCACCTGTTTGACAGCTGTCTTATTATGAAGAATATTTTCTGTCCGGATGCGTGTCTTGACTGTGATAGCAACACCCTGCCCTTAAGAACTTTTGATTTTGTGCGAAATACCGTTTACCGCTTCCTCTTTTTATTCTTTTGTGTTCTTTTCCCTTATTCTAAAACCTGTTTGTTATATCCGGCTCAAATAACTTTTCATCTGATGACTGGAGTATTAAAACTTGCTATCCTTGTGAGTGGACTCGTCAACTGATCAGCTTTGCTAACTATGCAGTGCCTCACATTTGACAGACAACTCGTTTTCACCTTTACCTTTCCAAATATCTGTTGTTTAATTTTGATATCATCGTTCATTCTACCTTTGAAGGAAGGCGTGTACATTGCTCTTCAAAATAAGTGACCCATTAGGCACTGACGAATATGGATGCTGGGACGTAATGTATATTAAGTGTGGCTAGACATCGTTGAGTAAGGATGCACATCTTCAGCGCGCAGGCTGAAGCCCTCTCATGTGCGTGTGATTTCTCAGAAGCAGCAGCAACGGTACTGTAAGCTTATACTCCAGATAATGCTCCTTTCCTCTGTTGTAGCGAAATCACGATAGGACACCTTTTTTCGAAATCAGAAAACTTAAAGTTGAAGCGTAAAAGGCTGCGGGATTATCGGTGCAAGAAGCTAAACATTCTAGCTGCTGGCCATAGATTGTGAATTGAATTGAATTGGGTTCATACTCAACAGTGTCCTTTCAAACAGTCAGTAGGCTTAAAAACAATTTTATAGGAAATCCTGACAGGAAGGGCATGCAGGAAGACTTCAACACTGTTCAGACTTGGTCACATCAGTGGGACTTACCCATGAATGTAGACAAGTGAAATCAGCTGCTTGCCGGGGAGCACCCAGGGCCAATAAGGACTTGAGAATGCTCACAGAGGGAAACTTCGAATTACCCAAACAGTGTTTTCGAAAAGGAAATAAAGCGCTGTATATGTTGAGGAAACCGTTCGTGTCAAGAAGACGGTAGGTGT
>JTDE01003327.1:58764-75269 GCA_014338405.1 Paragonimus skrjabini miyazakii | reverse complement strand
TCGGGGCTACGCGCCAGAAATGACCTTTTTTTGAACGACCTTCAAGGCGAATCCCGTGAAACGGATAGTTGCCTGCTGTTTTCTTTGGATCATGCTCCTGCTTCTGATCATCACATCATACCTGTTAATAAATGAGGGCGACGTACGTGAACTCGGGATGAAAAATGTGAGACGTTACCGGTAATGCAAATACTCTACAGAACCTTATATCCAGTAAACCATTAATCGAGGTGCACACGTGAAATGTGTTCGATTCAATTCTCGTATGAACGATATACGTATGAAAATTAACTAATAACCATAGCAGCAATGCTGAAGATTGAAAATAAACCTTTTCCCTCTAGCCCGTCTAAAGATAAAGAACAATGTACCGGTAACGGATAAAGGAGGTGAAACATGGGCTAGCTCGCGGGCTGAAATCATCGATAGTTGTTAACATGATGCTTACGTCGTCAAGTCATTGAACGAATCTGTGATAGCATATTTTTTCTAGTATGCTGAAACCTTGAACTTCCTCAAATACCCGTGAATCACAGGTTCTTGCAAACATTATGAAAACATCAAGTGCATCTTTGTGGTTGCTACAATGGGTACTTACCAGAATCTGTTGTGAAGCATGAGGGCACAAATGATGAGTTCTATGGGAATATGAAAGTAGTATTGTTGGCTATGTGCTGCGCATCTTTATTTGCTGCACGTAATCTGGCGGTCTATACATCAACAGCAGGTTTCCTGCTAAGGTAAAAGAAATGGGCCGGCAGGCTAGGAAGGTGGCCATAAAATAGTGGCGACATATTCGGCCTGTTGCCATTGATAAAGCTGCGGGTGATCAGTGAAACTAGTTCCAAAACTTTCTAGAACCCCAGTCGTGAGTACAAAGTAATACGATGGGCTAGCGATAGTAACGTTGTCATGGATCGTTGGATTGTGTTGGATGCACTGCGGTGCCTGCAAGTATGAGGCAAACCGTTCGGAAGTCGTGAACACAATCAAAGTGTTACCTGGAGTCAGTTGTGGTCATCGATGGGAATGACGGACATGCAAGCCCGGCAGGCTGCCGGTGAATCAACCAGGGAAGCAGAGTGAAGACGACCAATCCCTGAACCAAAAGAAGTGTGCGGAAACTGAAGGATGTTCAGAGAAAACCGTGATTGGAATGAAGGGCAAGAGCTAGGGAGGGAGAGATACCGGATCTCCATGATATGCTCCCCTAAATTTACCGGCGTATCTAAGAAGGTCTACAACCAATACGCAAAACACTTAGAGAAGAGAGTATGAAGTTGTGGACGGAGTTTCTCTTAGGAACGACGGCACAAAGCGTGGATACTAAATTACTCTCAGAAAGCATACCGCACGAAGAAGATGCTTAAAGTCTATCGCTTTCCTCATATGGGGTTGAACCGCTGGAACGTTCTCCCTTGTTCTGTAGTTGGCCGGAAACCGAGCAGTGTATTGAAAGTGTATGTAGACACACACTAGTAGAACCTGTGGTGGCAGAAACGACCAGGACTTAATGTTCCCATGGACTATGGATATGACGTGGCTTATACGAGAATAACTATCCTGTCACCAAAATATTACTGAATACTTGATATCTGTCGGAATAGTTAAGCAAATTATATAAAAAATGTTTGAGATCCATGGAGATAATGCAACCACAAACCTCGACAGCTATGGAGAAGTTGTTGGTAACGATCACCAAGTGAACAGTGATAAACTCCCAAGCTATATATCGCAAGCCAGGTAACCCGCCCGATTGAAGAAACTTTGTACTGCCGAGGCTACCGGAACAAAGCTGTTTGACCCGATATTACATTAACACAAGTGGTTTGCTTAGGTGCTGCAACTACCATGGCCACAAATCCACCGGATCGATGGCCAACAATCGCGATCAAATCAACTGGCGAGTGTTACGTAATAGACCAATCAAACCATCGCCAAGTGACTGACCAGTAACCAAGTTTCTCTGTAATAAGTCCAATCGACACATCGATCTAACGCTGATAACGTTCTGTATAAGTGTACCGGCCTGAAAATGAATCATAGAAAACATGTTGGTCCGCATGTCTTTATTCACATTACCGTAATAAACAGATTTGAAACACCATCCAGGGTTCTGTGTGTGGGACTGTTTAATGACCTTATGATTGCCATCAGTATACGACGGGCTAATATGCCGGTTTGTCTGTGTCGTTCTGCTTCTTCGCTAAGGATAAGCTAGCATACCCATGTAGTTTACTTTTTTATGTCTCAACAAACATCCACTCATTTGAAAGGCACCAACTTTATGCCTCTTCTCGAAATGCATACACGCACACACTTGGGAATTTACCGGTAGAACTTATTCTGAAGCCCACCTCGTTAACAGATACAAATCGGTATGTTTGGCATCCTGAGCTTCTGCCGATTTTACGACACGTCAGGCTTTGAAATCAGCATACACTAAACACGGGTTTCAGTGACCTTGAGACGTCAATGTCAAAGACCAGAAATGAAAGTGGACCAAAGAACGAGCCTTGAAAAACACTCACAGGACACCTCTGGATGAATAGATTAGATGTTATACATCTTAACCGAGTAACTGCGACTGCAGGGAACGTTTTTTACCCACTTCACGGTGTGAATAGTTAGGCCAAAGCTTCAACCGTACTTGAGAGCCTTCCATATGGAACTGTGTCTGTCGGCGTACTAATACAATGCGATTTTGCAACCAGTAAGCTACCCAGACAAGAGGGGCGCCGACGAAAACTCTGTTGACGAGGGCGTAGCAACTCTGTTGCCAATGGTTACGTGCACTGAATTAACGCTTTCTCAGGTATACGCAACAATACCAGAGGCGAAATGAAAATACCAATGGTTGCGGGAGACCGAAAATATATTATACGTTAAATACAATTGGTCCTGAACAGCTGTAAACGGTACCGATACACAAAGGTAGCTAGGGAGGTTGAGGATCCGAGTATCGAGCATGCGAGCAGACCGGAAGAATAAATATGACGCGCATAGGCCAACAAGCATGCAAACAAACAAACGCGAACACGTGCATCAAACAGACGACATACAAGGACCCTGCATACATTGGGAGCTAAGAGTTTGCGACGGATTTTACACATTGTACAGCAATCAGACCGGGGTTATCTCCAGATCACTAGAGCATTCTGTCTAGTAATCGTTCCATGAACTTCCCTACATCAGAGGTAATGCTCACTGGTTGATGGCTAACTGGATGCCTGAGGCTGCCACCCCCAAACACAAGGCAGATGTGTGACCGCTTCCACTCTGTAGCACTTCAACCTTGTTGAAAGACATGGTGAAAATCCGCGCTGGTGAATCTGTAAGTATATTTGCAATTTTTTCAGTACTAACAAATGTAAACCATCATGGTCGGGTGACTTCTGGGGTTGAAATTTCTCTGCTGCTCTGTAAAATCCCCCTCCTTGTTCTCCTCTGCGTTGAACACCCAAGTCTCGAGGGCACATAGAGAAACCGGGAAACACTGTAGCATAATGGGCAGTCAAGGCCTCTGTCTTTGTTCCCACAGCTTCTGTTTCGCCAGTCTGGCCGCCATTCTAAGTATGCCAATTCTTACTCTCGTCTGTCTTCACAAGTAAGCGTGTAACTTTCCGAGGCTATCATTGACTGAGCTGCGAGGCGATACTCGAACATTCTGCGTCTCGTAAACTCCAGTGGGTTACATTGGCCTCAGGCACTTCTGTAACGTACGTATCCGCATCCGGTTATCAGAAATAATCTGCAAGCTGGATTAAGTTGTCTGAGACTGGCCCTCATCTCCGGATTGAACCATGACAGCTCTTGGCAGCGGGACCCGGAAGCCGATTTGAGGTAAATGTCTCAATCAGTGCTTGCACTTTTTGTCCTATTCTCTTCCGCTGACTATCAACGTCTAGCTCAATTTCATCCATCTAGCCAACGAAGTCTATTTTCTCTCTGGCATCTTGGCGAACGGCATTCACCAGACATATTGACCTAGTGTCGACCCCACTTTACCAGTACTGGGTAATTTCCAACGGAGCGTGATCATTACTTCCCAGTGGTGAGAAGTGACCCAGACGGCGAAGGTCAAATTACCCTGGAATTAACATCAGATTCAATGTGGATGTTCAGTTAATGAGACATCTCGTAGACCTACAGACGTGCTGGCTCACAAGCAAGTTCAATAAACATTCACAATTTCCTGTGTAGACATCGTTAGACTGCATACAGTGCCGAAGTTCCCATTTAATCTGCTCCGTGTTAAGGTCGTCCACGACGAGACAGAGACCAGCAGCACTGTACCATTGAAGTTTTTCCACCAACGAGGCTAGTTGTGGGACAGAGGTCCTGTAGGTGACAACCACAATCTCATAATTCCCAATAGGTTATCTACTTGTGCAACATGGATTCTTGTTGCAGCCCTCCGGGTCGACAGTCGCTGGATTAACCTGCCGTAATTGCACATACATTTCATCTCCACTCTGCACACATGATCTGCCATAACGGAAGAGATGGTATCCAGAAATTGTTCATTCGCCGTCCGAAATCGAACCTTCCAACCAAGTTTCGGTGAGTGCCACTAGTGACAGCTGATATGGACAAACCCAGTGTTCTAACGTTCCTCTCTTGCTTAACAGTCAGGAAAATTGGTAAACGTTACCAGTCCGAGCAATCCGCCTACGGTTACCGCCCTCAAGGCCACCATGCGGTTGAAATTGCATCCAGGCTAACCCCTCTGAGCTAAAGTTAGCCGAACTCAATTCATTTCCGGCCCCTAGCGAACCATCCGTTCCTGAAATTATTCTAGGGCCGTCCTTAGACGCTCCCTATTTTCTCGGGAGAAATCACGTAGGATTGGGATACTTCCACACGAGGCCATTTCGAATGACGGGTCGCCCCCGGGCATTGGATATTGATAAGTGTATACACAGCGTTTTGGTATGTTTGTATTACACTGTGACGACGTCTGTCGTCTGATTTTTATCTCCATACTACGGTTACTTGGGTTTGTTCTTGTTTATTACACACAGCACGTCGGAAAACCAGTTGTAACAATGTACACAATGAGTATTTCGTGTCAAATGGCGTTTCCATTCAAGCAATAGTTAAACAAGTTGGGACGATTATCAACTGGGTGGATACGTGGGACACCTTGGAACTCATCACACTGCGAGTTCTGACACGTAGTAAGCCCAGCGCAGAATAAGAACACGTGACGGCAATAGCGCGTAGCTTTATCAAAAACGAGGATATCACAACAGCGATGAGACACAGATGCTACGAGCAGTCACCCAATCAATTGTGTAGGTATTCACGGTTAGATTGTTCGAAGCTAGGGAGATCATATCTTCATGGACAGCTCGCCCACGTTCTGGAAGCGTTTAGCGATCAAGGAGTTTCTTCGCTGGGTTAATTATTTTTGATTAACTGAATATTAATCAACATAATAGAAATTAATAGTGAAACTGGGTAAGACTTGTCACCTCCATTCTTGACTTCTGCAGGTGTTCCCCATGGATCGCTTCCCGGTCCTGTTTCACCAATTATTTACGTCAACGATACAGTGCCGTTAATTGGATGTTCCCACCAACAGCGTGATGCGTACTCGACCGGTTTTCATTCTAAGCAAGCTTACCGACACTGATACAGAAGTCAGCGTCTTACTCGCGATTGAACCATGCAAGCTTGGAGATTGAATTCGAACCACCCCTACGTCTACCATTGTCTACGGGCAGTGTTCACGTAAGTTGAACCTGAACCTCGGTAGCACATTTCAATGGATTCTCACCCTGTTAGGCGTCTAGATGCAGATCAGTGGCACACACTTTTTAGGCATTATAACCTGCTGGTCGACTAGTTGTTCGCACGAAGCGCCCTTTTGTTATCACATCTTCTACCAACATGGTTCCAGTTTGTCACGCGTGCCGAAACGCAATAACAGATAGTTAAACCATATCCGCCAAACAGTGTCCTAGAATCCTTCGTTAGTTCATATCGTTATTGAAAATCAATGGCACCATGTTACACCTTATCATTATGACCACTGTACTAGTTTTTGCTAACATCTGCGACTTAAGACCATTAAAACTCAAAATAGAACGCGTCAAGCTCCTGTACACCTTTCAGTTTGGCCCAATCAGCCTGTCCAACAACTCTTAAGCCTTACCTTTCCGCAGGATGTTGAGGTCAGAAAACTGACATCAAAGTGGAGATAACGGGACGTTTGTTAACTTCAAGATATCCCATTCAACATATTTATAACACCAGGAGTAAAATTGAAATAGCCTGGGTATTCTCAGAATTCGGTCAGGTACAAGTTTCTCACCGGATCCCGGTCGCCTCTGAAGATATCGCGCAGACACCGGTGAAATACGACATTCGGCTTGCTCAAATTGCTACAAATGTTCAGTTTGAGGAATACGGCTCAAACACTTCAGCGATTTGTGAACGACGGCACAGAGAGCTTAGACCTTGCTTATTGACAGGGGAAACCGGACACAGCACATCCAGTTGAGTTATTAGATATTCACTCCTCTGTTCGTCACTATGGATACGCTCATGTAGGTCGTCGAGGATGGACCGCCCGTACACGATTTTTGCAGTTATTTCGATTGTTAGTTCCCTGGCGAAATACGCCACCCCAAATTCGTAGTAGCCTTCTACGGGTGAGATCTGCTGACTACACTCAGAAATCTGGGACAAAAGTGTTATAGCATCTTGCAATACATCACCTTCTGCTGGGCCATACGGAGAGGTCGACGAGTTTTCGACAGTATATTGAGAAGCACCTCTTGCAACAGCGGGAGACAGTCCAGCTAAACCATTGCAAGCAGTTTCATTCCGCGACGCCAAGTTATAATACTCGGAATTAAGAACTTCGAATAGCCCCAGAAATCGTACTCGGATTGAAACCTTCCACGCAAGTAATAAAGAGGCCTCGTAATGGTTGCCGTAGGCAGTTTCTATTCATTAGACAAGAAGTCGAATCTACGGATGTACAATAATATTAAAGAAATCACAACCTGTCATTGGCTGATCGTATTGGCACTTACTAAGACACAAACTGTACGTTAATTGGTGTGATAAAATCAAAGAAATTAGCGAACATATGAGGGCGTAACGTTAAGACTGTTCGTTCAATCCTAATGTAGTATCTTTAGCTCGACGTTTAGATTGGCTCTCTGTTAGACCTTCTATCGTGTTGGGGTTTGGATAAACGGTTAATCGAGTAGATTTTCATCACACCAAGCGACAGACAACTACTTATCATATTTCAAAACATCGCTAGAGATATGCGGTTTGTTCTCAAACTTCACTGCGTCTTTTAGTTTGACGTTTGTTCAGGAGACATTTTAAACTGTTGGCGGACGAGGGTTGAATACATACCTACCTGTATACTACAACAGTAGGTAAAATGATGCTAAAAATTGTGCTTCTGATTTCATTTGTGCTCGATGAAGCGTCAGCTCAACCGCTAGATACGGAAACTCCCGAGAGTCTGAAAAATAAGTGATACCATTACCATAACAACCAAAAAATTCCGTTCAGAATGAAGCAGATGTAGTGGGTTTTATTCATTATCGAACTGTTATTTTAGTTAAGTACACGCGGCATTACACTGTGCATAATTCTGACTATATTACCGTTTTGTTGACTTGCCCGCTAAGTGGAAATAATATGTGGGGTGGAGTCAAATTCATTCGGGGTTAATACTGTGCACTGCAAATTAACATGTTCAACTTGAAAATTAACATAAGCCGAGAATAATGTTCGAAACGATCAACATAAGTTGATTTCAATCTACAACGAAAGCGACACTCAATTATTTCATGAGTGTAACAAGTGCAATATTATCTGACATCTGTGATCAGTAATGACATTATTATTGGCCATCCGGAAAGTTGCTTCGTTTTCAGAATCTTCAACATTCACAACTCGTGGTGAATACGCATTTCTGACATAAATTCCATAGGATTAACACTGTCATTTTAACAAGCTTACATGAAGTCCAACTGTATTACGGCATAGAGTGAGAATTGCCAGTGCAACTGCATTCAAAACCCAGCTGTCCGTTAAGATTCTGTGTGATCATGATATTCAACGATTTCATTTATTAGAAATGAAATGCGGTTTCAACAGTTTAAAGGTTAACACAGCGTTGAAAAGTGACAAACGTAATGCAAAACCGTTCACGCAAAAATGTGTATGCACCCAAAAGAGCCACACGGACCACCTCTACGAAACCACCAGTTTTTGCTAATGCAAAAAACTCATTTACTACAATTTAGAAAACCATTATCAAGAATGACAACAGCCCGAACCATTGTACGCCCGGATACGAATCGAAGTTACAAATGACTGATGCAAATACCGGAAATTTGTTTCTTCGTTCAGACAAATGAAAGCGATTGGGGACACGATAAGCCCCCATGAGTACGAAAACTACATTGGTGTTGATGAGCGTGCACGTTAGGCGACGAACAGCATAAACATGGCTATGATATGGTTAGAATAACTCATCAAGATGTTCAGAATGTTTCAATAAACTAAGAAACTGTAGCTTTCTAAGCAACTGGGCCATATGCAGCATATCTTTGAGTGTATATGCTGTGCAAATTTGCCGTGAGAGAGAGAGTGCGCAATCCTTCAGACAATAAACACTGTGTGATTTCGGAAAAACGTTTTATTGTTTGACTAGTTGATGCCCCTTGACTATTGCTTAATTCAGTCCTAGAAAAAAGAGAGGTCAACGCATCGAAAAAAGATGGGACCTTCAAAAGTCACCCCGAGGTGGGTTTTTGACATTTTTGCCTGACTGTTCTACCAAGACATTGACTACCACTAGTCCCATGGGAGGCCAAAATCCAATGGTATTCTGCTTTCTATTCATCCTAGAAACACGAGTTGTTGTTTATCCAAACATATGCATCTGATTCCTTTGAGACTGTGTACAAAGGAAAGCAGAAACACACTCAAGGGGCGAACACCATAGTTATTTACCAAATACCAATGCGTCACAAACCAAGAAGTGTGCGATTGAGTAACAATGGCGTGATTTCACGTGGTCGAAACAATGCCAGTAATGATTATATTGTAATATGCGTCTCTCAAGACGGAGATCGGAAGAAATGGCCGATATCTGGAACCAGTAGAGCAGCTGATATCAGTATTTTACTGTTGCACGTGAAAAACAAATAGGATGAGATGGATGCCTTCTTACAGATGCAGTCTTACCTTCGTTTAGGACAGCTGTGAGTTGATGGCTTAATATCAAGCTTTAGGCGTAAATCCTATGAATGAGTTTCGACTTTTTTTATATATACAGAGGGGTTGTTATAAGTGCCCTTGATTAAACGTCCTGGCTCTGTGGTTTTAAGATGTACGAAACTGTCATTCTATGAATAGAGAAAGAGATTTAGAAAATTAGCAATTCATAAATGTGTAGCCCATACTTCTAATCCAACGTCTGAATAAACTCGCAAACAAAAGTTGCCCAACTTGACAAAGATAGTAAAAAGCACAGTTTCAATTGCAAGCAGACTTTATTTTAATATTCTGCGGCAACATGCTCAACACGACTTGAGCGTTCACATTTGCACATATTTTCACAAACACACAAGTGCTAACACGCACCATTGTGTGTTATATAGATAGATGAAAAACGGAAACAAAACGCTGAACACCGCGTTGTTCAGCCAATACCATCGCCTGTGATTGGTACGCTGGATCCATCGTACATCAGTTGTGCAACCATAATGCACACTTGTGTACACATCGCCACTTATTGCTTGTGTGCACGAGTACAGATGAACTGTACAAAGTGCAACGGATCTTCAGTGTGTTTGTGATTTGCAACAGATTGTACAAAACGTCCGGTGACTAAAACCTATCTAAACAACCGGGCGTTAGCAAGGTGATGCTTGGGAGACAGTGCAAAGTTCCACAATTACGTGAACTGTCTAACTGGACCTGCGGACACGTGCCCACAATCTTTTATGTTGTTCATATTTAGTCTGTGTTGGAGAAACAGAAAGGAGGAATGGTGTAAAGCGAAACAGAGTACCAAAGAATGACATAAATGTAAGGCGTCTAGTGACTGTACATGAAAGATTCGAAAATGATGCAAAAACTGAACGACCAGAGGAAGCCAACCAAGTGCTACGCAAAACACTTTCTAGAAAACTTGTTCCGTTAACTGAAACAATATACAGCGTGTTGACTTGCACAAAGTGAAAGAAAAAGGGCGTTCAGATGACGTATACAAGCCTGAAAAATAAACACAAAAAGACGAATCGACTGTCATTTTCGCCCCGCATGCTAGAAAACAGCAGCTATAGCTCCGGTATTCTGAATCGATATTTTCAGGATCTGAACGCTCGGATACTTGATTCTCAGCCGGATACACCAAGCGGAACAAGAGAGAGGAGGGAATTATTATGTGACGGCGAAATCATTTCATAAAAATCCCATAATAAGTGATAGTGGAAAAGGAGGGTCTACAAGACGTGCTCCAGGTAATTGCGTGGGTTGTCACTTATTTAAGTGGACCAGTACACACTGATTTCGTGGTGTCATTTTAAACTTGGTTTTCGAGTAATACTTAGCGGTCGAAAGGCGCTCACCCGAAGTCCTGCTTTGTAAAGAAAGATTAATCATTCACATGCAATCGTTTGACGTTATAGCATAAGAGAATGTAATAATGATCTTCAACTCACTCCGATGGAGGCGGGCCATTAACAGAACCTGTTAAGCTTTGTGTGCCGGACAAAATATCCTAGGTACGAACGCGTAAATGAGTAATAACTAGATGGATGTGTTGAGTTGGGTGACACACTAAGCTCGCAACGCTAGGGCTGACTTCGTGGACTACGCTTCAGCGCCCTTCAGACATATGTGTAAGCGATCACTTAATCCATTACTATTAGTATTACCGAGTCAGAACAATTTGAATAACCAGGAGTGATCAGGATTTCACGTCTTAGACTCAGGGCGAACTGCTAGAAAGATCATTCCCGAAAGTTATTTGACAATATACGAGCTGGGATCTGATCAATGTGAATCTTAGTTTACATTCACTTACTAATAATAACTTTTTGGTTTCGGTACTAGTGTCGTGAATTACCAAATCGAAAATGCGAGTATTCGAATTCTCGGCGGAATACCTCAACGCAGCGAAGAGGTAAGTCTACAGACAGCGGATCGTTGACAACACGGGTATCCAGACGAGCCATCGATCAACAAGGTCGGATCAACGGACGAGATATGACAAGCAAAATGCGATGGATGACCAGATCGCAGGCGATTAGTCCAACACTCGGTGAAACATCTCGACGCGGAAGTAAAATACTGCTAAAGCCCAAAGTGGATAGAATGAGAATAACACGGGCGACAGGATGAGCCATTGCGCAACGAGAACAGACCAACGGAAGAAAAATGGCGGGCGGAAAACCCCTCAAAAGAAGGCGTCGGTCACACACACAGACCGGGCGGAAGTGTACACGACGTGTGAGCAGAAACCGGGGGTGTGTTGTGGACCGGAATTCTGGTTCGTAAACGCGATCGCGCGTGTGGTATGGTAACCAGCGAGTTGAGCAATAAAGATTGCTGTATATTGGACGCCTTTTCGCTACACTAGTCTCATTTCATACTGAACGCTGTGAGAGAAGCACAACTACGAATTAGGGTTAAGACCTGAGTGCAGGGTGAAAAAACGAAGGCCTTCTGCCATGGTAGCTGGGAGATCGACGATAACCCAACTCTCCACACTTAAGAAGTATGCCGTCCGTATTACGCGCTATCAAAAGACTACATAAATTATGTATAAAGTCAACACAAATAACCAAGGAGTTTGACAGCAATGGCATCAGGTTTCGATTGCTCCACACAGAAAAATTGTTAACTCATTAGCAGCAATGGTACAGTGGTGGACCTCAGCAATGAAGGCCGAAGATTATGAAATCATCCATACTTCCCGAAATCGGGTTCTACAGACAGAGTTTCTGTCACGGCATTCCAGTTTTTCGGCAGCTGACGCTTTTTGTATGTCTCATTAGCTGATTTAATCGGCCGAGAGGGTGAGGTCAGGACAGGAAGAAACCATTAAGCTATACAATTTTTACTACGATTAAGGGATAGTATGAACTGTCAATGAAAGATAACCAGTACTAGTCCAGAGCCGATGTGGATTCCGGATACAATCTGATGGTCTGATGCGTCAGGAAGATCAGTGAATTCATTCAAGAACGGTGGTAGAAGGTTGTATTACACGACTCACACAACAGTTACTAGAGGTAGAGAAAGCGAAACTGTCGATTCGATGGATATACAGAATATTCAGCACAATTATGTTTTAACATATTTTTATGTACAATCGACAACTGCTCTGTATAAAACGCAGACATCTTGTTTAAGGCCAGTCGAACTAACAGTACAATCCGTCCGCGTGCGCCTCGTTTTTTTACTTTGGCCCAGTAAGGCCGATTTCTAACTTTAATTTGGTCATTCACTTCAGACGGTTTGCAACTGACAACAGTGAAAACCCCACTCCAAGAGGAGTTCGGACTTTATTGTGTGAACCACCCGGTGACCCTGCCGTGAGCTAACTATTAATTATTGTTTTATATATGATTGGCGCACTTGTAGCGACCATGATAAATAATATTTTTAATAGTTGCATTTATTTGTACATTTTTGATGATTTCGGTTTTTATTTGCTCTTGTTTTGGTCAAGCTATCGATTTTGTAATATCCGTCCCGGGGCTAAAATCACAATTGATTCCGTGCCTCGCTAGCTTGAGGTGTTTCTCCGTACACTACTTTCCAGAGTCGATACCAACACACGGGGGTCAACGCGCTTTGTTTCCATAGTTGACCGGTTTTCTATAGTGAGCACTGATTGGGTATTATTCTGTTGGACTGGTTCCAACACACTGCAAACGTGATTATGACTGAGGATAGATAAGGATGCTAAAGGCGTGGATTGTTGTCTACATAATATGAAGTTGAGATTAGAAAACAGGACAACCTGACCAAACTGGCAGCCGACATTGAAGCTGGTGCATACAAACTACTGTTGGACAATCCACGGAATACCCTTCTACAGCGTCGGTTCATTCGTAGTCACGATGACCAAAGACAAGCATTTCAACTTCATCTTAAGGTTAATTTACAATGCAGATTCTCCGTAACCGTTTCTGTCGAGATGGAATCCTACAAGTTTTGGTGGGGCACAACAGGTTCCAAATCTGTTACTACGAATAAAAGATCGTTGGATGGTTGCTCTAGCGTTGCTTGAAGAGAAGTTGGCACCATTCTGATCGGCAGCATTAGTGTATGATGGCTCAAGCAAGAGTACAAACAGATTAGTTCATATTCAAAAGTGTATTATTTATGCAAGTTCTGAGTAGATTATCCATAACGACTGCTTTAGAACAACGCAGGTTGCGGAGACCAGTTTGATGTTTCTGTAGTCAGGAAACGTAGCGCTTGTTTTAGCGGACCTAACTGCAGTACTTTAAGCTTATGCAGTAACTAAGATCAGCCCCAAACAAACTGAATATATAGTGAGGCTTCTACAGACGGATTTCCAACCAAACCAAGTGTGTACGCAGAAACAATCGACCGACGTACCTTGGCAATTTTCAAATGTTTCGCTTCAATTTTTTCTTGACGTGTAAGCAGTTGCAATTCAAGATGCGTATTAATCAGATCACGTATAGCTGGAAATTTAATTTGCTGAGCTTCCTCCCGATCTCGTTGTGTTTTGTATTCTTCGCATTCGTAGCGCTAAAATGAACAGCGTGTAAATACAAATGCAAATGACGAAAATGATAGCTCTGGGGATAGTAGCATATAGTAACACCAAGTTCACAGTCCAATTACACGTCCAGTTTACGTTCCCACCACATTTGCGTCCTCAGCTGAAAGGCATATCCCTTGTTTATGCCGCCTCTTATAGTAATGACCGTTATTTTTTTTTCATCTGGAACAAGCTGCTGTAAAAATGCTACTTCTCGAAACAAACGCAAAAAGACAGCACTTGTAGCACTAAGCAATATCAATCACATCCAATTCATCCTCAATGTGTACATGTAATAGTATTGCCACAGTGAAACGAACAAAAACGAGTGCAAACGAAGTCAACCAAGTCACATATAAACGGAGACACAAATGGAACCGTGGAAGGCTGAACGGTCATAGCATGCGTAATGAGAGTAAAATAAAGCGATTTTTCCATTGGAGAACGTTCAGTTAATCAGAGTTCATGTGCACGCTATTGCGAGCGGAACTAGACTTGGTAGCCAAATCCGTGATAGTATGCTTGGTGGGCCACGGCAGTCACAAGGCTTAAACAAAACGCTTCTTTGTGCACAACAGTGAATTACTCAGTCGCGTTCCGACTGACTCAATCGCGGCTAGAATCCAGTAAATAAGGGCTTTCCATTGACTGCTCTTGATTCAGCAAAACAGAAGAAAAACTGGCTGAATTGAACGAATGATTAGAATCAACAAGATGTAGTAAAGTCGTAATGGAAGTTGTTCTTATGATCCAACCAGAGTAACACTCAGATTAGCGTCCGGTCGCGCGGCTAATGTGACAAGTAAATCAGTATGTATAGAAGAAAACATCGGAAACAGGCACTGTACTGTATCTGTAGACATAATGCTGGAGTAGAGGTGAAAGGAGGACGTAATTAAGTGGCATAGAAGATTCTGTTGATAATGTCACCCAACCATCCAGTGAGTGGTAAAATAAGCACATCCCTTGAGTGGGAGTGAAATAGGCACAGCCTTCTTTTCCGCCAGCGATACCTTTTCCTTAGTCTGAGGCTGCACAGTCTTGTCTATAATTTGTTACAGGTGGCCATTTTGAAGAAACAACGTGCGTAATAAAAAACAATTCGTCCGAACACATAGTCTGTATACGGATAAAAAAGGTTATATTGGACGAGCACCTTAGAGTTCTTTTTGTGTCAGTAAAACAAGCTTATCGGAACGGTTGAACCCATCCGAACTCGTTACATGTTTGATCATGTTTTCCTGACAACACTGTTCTACATAAACCCTAAGCGTAGTTGGACTGGCGATAATCTGTTGAGCAACCAAAAACGAGCAGATTGCCAATACTGTGCTTCTGAATGCTTCTGGGATTTTCAACCGTATGATTCACTTGGACAAGCCAATCAAAAAAAGCAAGTTATTAGCTGACATAACTATACACACAATCAGTCTGCTATCAGCAACGAATGAACAAAAAAAAGAAAAACTAAACGGATATAGCAGGTTAACGGTTTTAACACATTTTGGTCTTTGACTGCCTCTCATATTGCGGATGAGACTGCAGCAAAAATGGTAAAGACACTTGCTGCTTCTCATCATCATCATAGACAGCAATACATCAGTGGTTCACTCTGATGCTTAACTGCCACACAACCAGGAAGAAGAAACAAACCCTGTTTAGGAAGAGAGAAGAAAAAAAGGAGAGGGTAGGGGATCTAACCGCTAAAAATAGCTACGTCTACATTCAAACACACAACATCAAGGCGCCTACACCTTGCAAACAAACAACCAAGCTGTAAGTGAAAGTAAGGCGTCATCAGCAAGACAGCTTCCTCACGGCTTTCACTGCCCCGCGTCATTAAGTGCACTCACTTTACAGACAACTCGGCCAAACAACGACAACATTCACGCCACTGAGCTCGATTAGCCGCCATCTCACCTAGAGTTTCAGGCCACCGACTCTCTGAGTCGCGAGGCCTCCAACCCGGGAGACGAACCCGATCTACAGTGCCCAACCCCTTCGTGAACGATTTCATTTGTCTACACCAGGCCATCACCTGCCCACCTCGCACCTTACGCAACTCGGTCGCAGCGTCGGCAAACAGTGCTCGGTGTGGCAAGCGATTAGCTAGCATCCTTAGTACATGACCTAACCATCTGAGTCTGTCCAAATGTAATGAGTGAATAAAAGAACTAGTTTGACAATCAGTGCCAAACACCAACTTCCTCACCTCCTCGTTGCTTACTCGTTGGGGCCACCCGATACGAGCGATTGAACGCAGACATCGGTGGTCGAACACCTGGAGGCGGTTCACGTCCTCTACTCTAATTGGCCATGTTTCGCTGCCGTAAAGTAATACAGCCCTCACCGTTGTCTGATATACGCGACCCCTAAGCTTCAGAGAGATACCTCTCTGTCGCCATAGGTGCCTCAGATTAGTAAACACCGCCCTAGCCTTGGAAATACGCGCCTCTATTTCATTCCCTACATCGCCGCCGCCGCTAATGCAGTTTCCCAGGTATACAAACCGGTCAACAACTTCCATGGCTTCATTCTCTAACATCAAATCTACGTAATCACAACAATCTTGCACAATCATTTTGCATTTTGAGGTTACAAAGCGCATTTCGAAGTACTTAGCAGGACGTGAAATTGTGTTTAGCGTTGCTTGCGCCGCTTGAAAGTTGTCAAACAGCAATCCCTTGTCGTTAGCATAATCAAGATCAGTCAG
>JTDE01003327.1:36096-49945 GCA_014338405.1 Paragonimus skrjabini miyazakii | reverse complement strand
GCGGTGACGTCTATATCAGCAGAACAGATCGGCGCCTACGACAAAGAATGGCTGAACATATGCCCAAGTGGTTAGTGCGCGCCGTGACGCAACAGGCAATGGCGACAGAACAAGTGAGACGAAATCCGACCTCATCCATAGCAAAACACATCATGGAAGCAGGTCACTTTGTTGACTCCACCAACTCGTTTCAAGTATTGTTGCGTAGTTGGAATTTGAAATTGCTTTCCTTCTCCGAGGCAGTGTTAATCAATACTCGCCGTCCGGTCTTGTGTGTGTATAAACTGTTGACTCACGCAGTTTGTCTGCCCTGTGACTGACGACAATTCTTGTTTCATGTAAACCCAATCGTTGTTGTTGCTACCCGCATGTCCTATATAATCCAATGTTTTACTTTCGTGACTGAAGAGAGTAAACGAAATGTTAACATCTCGCGACGTATGTCTTCTAGCGTTACCGGTTTTACAAACTTCCAGTACTTATCAATTTTAGTTTTAAATTTATTGTTTAGGCGGTTCAGCATAAACCTAAGAACCGACCATGCATTTCGTTCTACCTATACAGTTATCAGTACTGTGTTTTCTCTAAGATGATAATCTCGCTTACATGAACCAGTTATATTTTTTAGTGGGTACCGGCGTTAGAAAAACTAATTTCCTGGTACGACACAGAAGACATTTTTGGGGCTTGAAATTGCCCCATTCCATTATGATGAGGCAGTAAGGCAGCTCTGTTCGATCAATCTCAGAGTTCTTACACGCTAACTTCACTCTGTTCACTAAGGTAAGTAAATTCGTTCGTAAACAGCCTACAGAGTTCGCTTTGGTGGGCTGGATTCTGAGTTAACTTTGGTTAACAGGTCAAATCTAATTTTTCTTTAGCAGTGATTCTGTCTGGTTCAACATGCCATCCAACAAATGATTCTGTTCCAAGGGTGAGCATATGGAGTATCTTAGAGCCTTTGTTTCGAACTTAGGCATCTGGGATTCTTTACTCAAGTGACGCAGTTCCAGTGCAGGCTAAAAGTCCTTCAGGAAAACAGAAAGGAGCAAACTGTTTTTGACACCGTAAATCAACAAGGCAGCATTTCATTAATTACACTTCCTATCTTGCCTCAGTACTCAGCCTAGCAGAGAGAGTTCCTGGATTCCGGTACCCCGTACTTGGATCCTGTTTATACCTAGGCGGTCTTGCAGTAGTTCAGCCCGCTTGTGATCATGCTGTCGCACATTAGTGAATGTTAGATAGTATTATGGTGACCGGTTTGTTGTTTGCTTGTGTTCGAGGCGTGACTGTTTATCCCCGTATGGTAAATATGTACCCGTCACAGCAGGCCATAAGCTAAGGTCACTCGCTAGTATACTTTCTTTCAGACGATCTATAGTACTTTAAGATACTTATCATTATCATAGACAATCTTGCGGAGCTCCCAACATTCTTTCTCATCATCAGTTCATTTAGACGGTTCTGATCGAGTTTCATATGAAGTAAGCATAACTCACAAATGATCGCAGTTCTGGCGTTCACCTCTCGGTCGTAGCAAAGACAAGCACTACCGACGAACAGTAACAAGGGTGAAACTCGAATACAAAGTTTCTTTTCAAAAAGGGCTAACTGAGAAGTCTACAACATCGCGGGAGTTGCAAATTGTTATGAATGATGTTCAATCCAAATCAACCAACCCTCCACTACTAACCAGTTAGGTCAGGTTTTGTTTCTCATTGCATCGCACTGACCGGATTGAAATCATCCCCCTCTTTCAACATGTCCATATTCGTTGAATATTCGATGTCGTTTAAGATCAACATTTTTTTCAAGCCTTCTTAAGACTTTGTCGGAATACTCAGTTTTTTTAATGATTACCGCTGAGTGGTCGGGAATTTGGTTAATTTCAAGTTGAACATCACCCACAATTGATCGCAGCTGTCGCATCCCCATAGACTTTCCAGTCGGCCCCTTTCGAAAAGAAGCACCAGAATCGAGTTTCGCTCTCATTAGAGCTCGTCAGTAGTGCATATCATCGCCACTGCCGGGACTAGAACCACGGCCACGCTGTTCATGAGGCAACCGTGTTTACCAATGCGCCATTGACCTCACGTTAGGCACGACCGAATTATCATATGTGAACGCTCAACCACTTTCGCTTGTGAGTAATGATCAGGTTGCCCGATCGTCTCGATAGAAGACACAGTTACTGTCTGTTAACTCCAATCGATAACCCCGCGATTAGGACTTCCTAAACAGGTCGAAATCTCCGATCTCATTAAACCTGCTAGGCGATATTTTAGATTACTAATGAGTGGTCGGGGATTTGGTTAATTTCAAGTTGAGCATCATCCACAATTGATCGCAGCTGCCGCATCCCCATAGACTTTCCAGTCGGCCCCTTTCGAAAAGAAATTAACCAAATCCCCGACCACTCATTAGTAAACTTTCAACAGTCTCAAAGTTTGGAACGGTCAAGTTGGAAACCTTCACACAATTTAGTCAGTAACACCAGCCGTCTAACTTTGTGGTTTTCGTAGCCCCAAATGAAGTTAACTACACACACTGGCAGTAATAGCTCGCGTGCAAAAGTGGAACAATTATATGGCTGTGGTGAGTATAACTATGACAGCAACCATAGTAGGGCTCGGACAAGTTCTTAAAATCCACACACGTATCCACTACATCTGTTAGACTACCAGGATAAGAACACATCAACTGGAAGATCACGGTGTTAAACCATTTTTTTCTCAACATAGTAACGTGTGTGCTCTCTAATACATCTCTCCGCTGGTCTTACAACTCGACGACTTACTTAGCCACTGTGTCTGGCATTCATTTATGCATAAAAGGACCAGCAATCAATGGTTTTGTACTAGAATCCTATGTGGTCCATCATCAACCGTTTAAAGCGCGGGTTATAACGGATGTAAAGCAGTCAAACAAAACAGTGTAGTGGTTGACAAACTAACCAATAAGTCATCAGGAATCATTCAAAAAAGGCTTTCACGTCACACACACACATCAGTATGTGGCTAACGAGGAAAAAATTTTCAGACAGGAGAACAATAAACGTACCAATTTGGCTAGTTAACATTTGAATAGACCCAAATAGACTTGTGCTGTTTCTATCCTATTTAACAGCTGTTGGTTTTTTGCTTTCAGCTTACACACTAACAACTGATAAGATTTGAAATTAATTCTTCTGCAAACGTGTAGCTTTCAACAAGTATAATCAGAAGGGCTAAGTAACCGTTCACAACCCTTAAAAAGCAAACGCTCCAACTGCCACATACAATAAACCTACCCTCGTGCGTTCTAAAGTCAGTGTTGTACGCGCAGTGACCGCTTTGTACCAACAAGACTGCAGATAAAGCCGTTGAATCTCCTGGAGGGCTTGTTGTGAACGAACGCGAAGTTCATGGATATCCACCACCTGAATCAGGTTGCCGCTGACTTCATACTCTTTTATATGCCTCAGCATATCCCTGTGCAATGCTATGCAATTCGCGTTGGCAGTTTTCAGCTTTTCAGCGGCAGCTTCCTGATTTTTTTCGAAAACACGTAAGTTGATGGGTTAAAATGCAAAGATAATAGGAAATTTGAGCGGTCAATCGTGATGGGAATAAGAACTTCATGAAAACAGACGTACCAGTGAGTAGACTAGAAAGTGGAAGTAGGTTTGAGTCTTGCTAGAGGCAGATAACAATCAATTAGGATGCAGGATGCAGTGACTTCGAGTGTTCAGATAGTCCAGATTTGGAGAACATCACAGTATATAACCCGTACGTTACTTAATGCTTCACACGGTAACAAAAAATACTGGTTTACCATCGAGAAACGTGATGCATGTGTTTCAACGGTGATTATCAGTGAACATTGTCACACTGTGATAAAGCATAGCAGTAACCCCTATGAAACATCGACTGCATGATAAATACAATAGGAATGTAAGATTTAACAGATACCGCTAGGAATACGGCAGATCGTGTTATCACACCAAGTGGTTACCAGTTGAATTTGATATGGTGTATGCTTTGAGAAGCAGACTAATTTTGGACGTAACGCAGCGATTATTCTGACAGTACTGCCGCACCACCCTAGCAACTTTGTAACCAAGACCCAAGAGGCACGGTAATGATGGCAGCCGATGCAGCTGGTACGCACTAACAACAACAGAGGAAGTAGAGTAACGTCGGTATACTTTAGACAAATTAAGTTGAACAAAACATAAACACGTTTTTGACGACGCTTACGGGTATTGATCTATAGGCATGATCAACGTCATCACTATCATCACCTTTAGCCGTGCATACTACGGTTAGGACAGCCATCAGTCCTGATGATTGTCCACGCTTAAACGCAGGGGTGTGCCGACCAAGTATGTGAACATACCGTCGGCGCTTTACTCCCATACTTCGGCTCAGGTTAGGGTTTACGGTGAGCTGTCTGACAGCTTCAGCACCAGAAGTGGCGTTCGTCAAGGCTGTCCCATTTCACCATTTTTGTTTAATTTCGTCATGGACGAAATAATGGAGGACTGTTTGCGTCACTCAAATGATGCCGGTGTTGACCTCCTACCTGGTGGAAGGCTGACTGATCTTGATTATGCTGACGATAAGGTGTTGCTGTTTGACAACTTTCAGGCGGCGCAAGCAACGCTGAATGCAATTTCGCGTCCTGCTAAGTACTTCGGAATGCGCTTTGCAGCCTCGAAATGCAAAGTGCTTCTGCAAGATTGCTGTGATCACGTAGGTTTAATGTTAGATAATGAAGTCATGGAAGTTGTTGACCGGTTTGTATACCTGGGAAGCTGCATCAGCGGCGGCGGTGGAGGTGTAGGGAATGAAATTGAGGCGCGTATTTCCAAGGCTAGGGCGGTGTTTACTAATCTGAGGCACCTATGGCGACAGAGAGGTATTTCCTTAAAACTTAAGGGTCGCGTATATCAGACAACGGTGAGGGCTGTATTACTTTACAGTAGCGAAACATGGCCGATCAGAGTAGAGGACGTAAACCGCCTCCAGGTATTTGACCACCGATGTCTGCGTTCAATCGCTCGTATCGGGTGGCACCAACGAATAAGCAACGAGGAGGTTAGGAAGCGGGCGTTTGGTACTGATTGTCAAACGAGTTCTTTCGTTCAGTCCTTACACTTGCACAGACTTAGATGGTTAGGTCATGTACTAAGGATGCCAGCTAATCGCTTGCCACACCGAGCACTGTTTGCCGACGCTGCGGCCGATTGGCGTAAGGTGCGAGGTGGACAGATGATGACCTGGCGTAGACAAATGAAATCGTTCACGAAGGGGTTGGGCACTGTAGGTCGGGTTAGTCTCCCGGGTTGGAGCCCTCGCGACTCAGAGAGTCGGTGGCTTGAAACTTTAGGTGAGATGGCGGCTAACCGAGCTCAGTGGCGTGAATGTTGTCGTTGTTTGGCCGAGTTGTCTGTGAAGTGAGTGCACTTAATGACGCGGGGCAGTGAAAGCCGTAAGGAAGCTGTCTTGCTGATGACGCCTTACTTTCACTTACAGTTCGGTTGTTTGTTTGCAAGGTGTAGGCGCCTTGATGTTGTACGTTTGAATGTAGACGTAGCTCTTTTTTAGTGGTTAGGTCCCCTCCCCTCCCTCTTTTTTCTTCTCTCTTCCTAAACAGGGTTTGTTTCTTCTTCACGATTGTGTGGCAGTTAAGCATCAGTGTGAACCACTGATGTATTGCTGTCTATGATGATGATGATGATGATTGTCCACGAAGTCAAGTAATAAGCAAATACGGAAGCATAGGGTGAAAAACAGGGAGAAAAGAAGATAAAACCAAAGCGCACAAAGGAACACCATAGACTGCGACATAATGCCATGTCAGGGAGTGTTTTCAATCGGTAACGTAGATGACTTCAAACTTTCCAATCGAGTAAAGGGCACCTACCAACCTTGGTCGGTCGTGCAGTCTAGAACAACATAACCAGTGACCACATCATCACCCGGCCACCTCGCGGTTGCTTTCAACCACCAACAGCCGCACAGAACAATGTGATAGGTGATCATTTGGTGTACGGAGTATGCAACCTAACTAACGAAGACTGAGCACTTTTCTTATCTCAGTTATCCATCGCCAACTTGTGAAATTCTGTAGTACAAGCCGACGGACTGTCGCGTTGCTCATATCGTCAGCCTGTTTAATACTGGCTAAGTGAAGGAGACAACGGTGGTGGAACACTGAGAGTCTACATGCACCATCCGTAGAGAAGATCCAGGTCTCCAGACTACAGAATAAAACTGAGCGCGCGCACACAGTACAAAACACTTAATCGGCAATTCGAAGTCTCTGAGACGTCACAGACGAAGACGCCTAGCAAACGCATTAGATGCCTCGGGTATTCCTATAGAAACCTCCTCAGCAATATTGTAAGCTGATGAAATGCGCTACTCAGGTAGGTGAAGCAATCGGCCGCCTCAAATAACTTGCCTAAAACAACGAAGACTGGGTCACGACCAACCCAACTTTGTAACGGCACTTCACACTTTTAAGGTACAAAGTGCACGCCATGCGCACCAGCCGCGCCACTAAATTGGTTCATCATCGTTTGTATGTTTTGTGGAAAAGAATTAAGTGGAACAGCGTCGTCCGTGAACTCAATACCAGGCAGCATGTTATCTACTAGCAGCCCAACCCTTAACTCTAGAAAATATCCGAATGTTTCTTTGGGAAGATCGTCCGTCACGTAGTTGAACAAGAATGGATGGACCTGGCATACCTACTGAATGCCACTTGGAGGAAAGAATACTCGAAGTAATAGTCCACAAATGCGCACTCCGTACTCAGTGCGAGCACACGACGTCAATAGACCGACAAACTACAATGGGACTCTTCCGCGACGAAGACAGTCCAAGAGAACGTGTCAGATAACCGAACTGAAAGCAGCCCTAAGGTTCAAATACATCAGGAACGTTGGCTGGGGAAGATAAAGTCGATGTTCAAGTGTCTGTCGCAAGGTGGAGATATGATATATATGACCGATGTGATGTATACAAGGTTATTACATTTGGGTCTGTCACAGGGTGTTCTGAAACCCTTGGCGAATAAAAAGATTAATTGACAGCACCATTTCTTCCGCTTTTCATGAGGAATTATCAGTGTGGTCAACTCAGACAACAATTGTTTGCTATCGTCTTTGAGAAGAGCTGAAGAAAGGTGGCCAGTCCTGAGCTATATAACATATCAACAGCGTAATCTTCAAAGTCATTCGAAACGTCAACAAACCGCACAATCATCATCATCATCTACGGTTGAACAGGCCGAACTGTGATAGTCGAACTGTTCTTAAAAATGCTCAGTACATCTGTCAAGTCGTTGCGAGAAGCTGTAATTTCGTGAACCATCTTTCTTACACATAGTTCCACTAACACCCTATCGACGGCCAGTGCAAGCACGAATAATGAAAAACAGCATCCAGTTATTCCCTAGTAAAAAAATGTCTTCTCTACTACTCCGGCTCACTCAGAGAAGTAAGCCTCACGGTGCTTACGCGGACTTTTCGTGGGTTTGCAGTTCAGTTTACGGCGGTCGTGATCACATTTGGAGTCACGAGGATTAGCCGACATTTGTTTATAAGTTCCGCTAAATCAACACAAATCTAATTCCGTCACATCCTTAGTGTTCCTTCGAAACAGACTTGCCCACAAGAGGTTTACGTAGCCGCCGAACTGTCTGCCTAGTGCCCGTTTGGAACACTCCACGGTTGTAACCCTGACAGCTTAACTGTCAGTGCTTTTTGAGGGTCCATATAGTAACCTCGTTGCTCAGTTTTCAACTGAGTAAATAATGACTGTGAGCAGACGATCTCTAAGAAAACGTTAAGACGAAGCAAGCACCAACAACGGCGTGATTTGAGTCAGAAAGATTACTACAAAATGAACGATACTCTTTGATGGAGTGGCGCCGCAGACAGCTGGGGGTGACGTGACTAACTTGCGTGCGTAGTTGAGTTGCACAAAGTAGCGTTCACCTGACGCATTGTCGTCGTTTGTGCCGAAGTACGCCAATCGATATAGAGAGTCCGTGAGATGCACATATTTGTAGGAGATGACCGCCGCTGTCGGTGCATCGCGTCCAAACGCCAAACATATCACCTAATCGCTCCTCCTCCGGGATAAGACTACCAAGTTGTGCGTTTATATCACTGGAAAGCACATCGATGTCTGAATCTATCGCTAACTATCAACAGTGGCATCTTGGAAGACGTTCTTAAACAGCATCCAAACAGTCTGTTGGAACGTATGCAGATACAACAAAAAAAACAACGTCTTTCTGGCCTCTGTTGACTGAATTTGACTGAATCGATAAATCTGGTGGCACACAGACAATAATTAACTGAGATAAAACCGAGCAAGCTCTGCTCTGCTTAAAGCTGTATGCAACCTTCACTCCAGATTGACCAAGAGATTCGACTTCATCGTCACCAGAGGCCCTGATAAATAACCGCTGGCAAATAAAAAAAAACAACGAAGAGAGAAATCAAATGGACGGTAATGCTAAGATTGTAAACGTCTGTTTAGGGGATACAGCACACATCCAGATCCATACTCGAGATAGTGCTCCACAGAACCGGTAGCTTGACCTATTTGTCGGAGAGTATGGACGTTGAGAGCGCCAACAGTTACTAGTTGTGTTGGCTCAAGGAGAGAGAAATTAAGAGTGATGGCAGAAGAAAATGAAAATGAGTAGACTAGTCAGTCAAGGCAGCGATATCTTCCTATACTTCCCGGTCATTTATAATGCGGAACAGGGTTGTCTTGAGAGACCACGTCCCAATTCTCTGACTCATAAATCTGACCTACGAGACAACAGTAAGGCGGTGATACGTGATTCTGATCACTGGTGCGTGTAACAGATGTCATTGAGGTCACTGTACGCTTTTGAATTATGCTGAAAGTGTTCCGACTGTACTGGGCGATACGCCGGTTGTCCCGGTCAGCTGTTGGGCGATTGTACTGATCTTTCTGTTTGAAAACATCCTCTTTGAGTCCATTCATCTATTCCGAGGACAACACTACAACCGTAAAACCGTTCTGTCCTGTGCTCATAGTGTCGTGCCTCACTGCGTGAGCACTCCCAGGTAAGCAGTGGTGCAACATATAATTCTACGAATGTAACTGTCTTTCGGTTGACTGTCCCGCTATGGGCTGTTTGACACGATTATGCCTGGTCTTCATAATCAGCACGGCCCTCCGGATCGATGCACTGAACACGTCTGGCCACCGCGTCCAGGCAGCAGAAGTGATCAAGGATCAATGTGATAAGCCAAACTCACCAAGTGATGAGAGAGAAAGAGCCATATATGTACATACAGGTTAACTATGTCAATTCTTCCTTCTATTTCTCCACATCAACTTCACTATCTATCGTCAATAGGTATACATCTGTGCTAACGAAGATGATGAATCTTCATGTACAGAAACATGGGAAAATGTGCTAAGCAAGATAGAAAGGAGGAAGAGAGAATAGAATTTAATTTATAGAGGCCTCAACGTCGAAGATCTAACGTTGAACATCAAGGTGTTTACAACATGCAAACGAATCATTCACCTGAAGTGAAGGCAGAACGATATTTACAAAACATCTCCCGGGTGACCCTCACTGGTCCTTACTAACCAGACAACCCAACCAAAAGCTGACAACATTCATAGCACTACACCTAGTTAGAAACAGTCTACCATAATATCCGCAACTGTGGTTCATGAGCTAGGAAAACATGATGAAAAAATTATAAAAACACTTGAAAAAACCCTATCCTAACAGTTACGTAATGGTGTGTCAACCAACCAAAGAACTAAAGAACACAACCGACCTACCAAATCGTCCATAACGATCTGATGAAAGCGCAGAAAGGCATTATGAGCCTCCATTTTCTTGCTCGGATCTTTCAAATATGGGCTTACATCCCTCTTCAGGCGTTCGTGTTGCTTTTTTATCCGAACCAGAGTGAGATGCAAATCTTCCAGAGTGACCTACAAAAGAATCAAGTGTGACTGCACCGCTCGTACGTACACATACTTTGAAGTCGCTGATGATTGCATCGCAGTCGTTTTTCATCATGGCCAAATCTTTCGTAAATTCTTCCAACTCGCCTCGGGCCAGTTCACATTTCTGCGAACCCGTTAAACAGACTGTTCGATCTGTGGCGAAAAAACCGCTCGGACGTCGAAGTCGAATAGTGAAACAGACAGAGAACCCGGAATTTGGCAAAGCTGGCGGTAAACCACAAAGAAACTAAATTCCACGCTTACCTGGCTCCAAATCCGGGTCCATCTTCATCTTCATGATGCACCGTTCGAAAAACTCATTTTCGAAAATAAAGTGTTGCATCATATTTCTTGGAAGCGTAGAGTAATCCAGGGAATAATTAACCATACCGTATAGTCGTCATTACATCGTTATACTCTTCTGTAGAGAGCTCTAGGACTTGTTCGTCTGTCATACAGAGAATAGCACTGTCTTTCATATTATTCGCCGAAGGAGCAACCGAAGGTGTATGACGCATTGCAGTTGTTGAATGAGTGTGGCGTGAAAAGGTACTCGCGGAAGCTCTACCACCTGTGTGGGGAAGAAGGGTAGGCATTCAAGGACACTTTATTGGGAGAAAGTAAACAGATGATCTAATAATGTGTATAACTGCACTGAATCGGGCCACTAACTGGCATTCCCGCATACATGGCGTATTTGAGCAATTACGGTCATTGATAGCACAGAGATCACTGAAACACTGAGCAGTGGTAAGTTGGAATACAACGTTCAGTCGCTGTGTGTCAATCAGACCTGCCGACAAAAATCTAACAGAAATAGGTTGATCGCTGGGTCGCCTTTTAACGCAAAATTATCGACTCAGTGCACCCATCGGAGAGGCTGTAAGTAACAGATGCTGCATAGACGATGTACTTTGTGCTATCAATGAATAACCCAAACGTAAACACAACTTTCAAATAAATCAGGTCACTACTAGTTTCCAAGAGGCAATCAGTTAAAAATGAGTATACCATAATACCTCAACAGACCAAAGATCTGATGATTCTCGAATTGTTCGCGTGCTGTCATAGAGCAAGACAAATTCATCAGCATAAGATAAGATACTTGATGAAAGTTAAGCGGCACATCGACTACACCATTCGTGTAACTGTGCAAAACAACCTTCTACAACTAACAGAGACGGGATCGCTAAAATGCGTTTGAGCATATCAGAATGTTCCAGCTGAAGAAAGTAAAATAATTAAGTCAACCGGTGTTATTAGCTGTAGCGAGCAACACCATCATCATTACCATTAGCAACATCACTATCGCCATCAAAGACAGCAATACACCAATGATTCGCGCCGATGCCTAGCTGTTGTTCAGCCATGAAGAAAAGATCAAGCCCTACTCAAAAAAGAGAGGAAGGGACTTCACTACTAAAAACGATTATCTGCTTAGACATACACCACAATGGTGCCTAAACATTCCAAACAAACAACCGAGCTGTGAGTGAAAGTAAGGCGTTATCTGTAAGATAGATTCCTTGCAGTCACTAAGTGCTCTCAAACTACGGACAATTCGTCCGAACAAAGGTAACGGTCATATCCTTGGACCACATCAGCCGCCATTTCCTAAGGTTTCAAGTTAATGACTATGTGAATTACCACGGTTCCAGACCAAACGACAAACCCTACACAGACTGGCCAGCCCAATGATCAATCGCCTAATTTCTTTTCGCCAGATCCCCATCTGTCCAACTCGTACCTCACGTTAGCCGACCGCAGCACCTACAATGTGTTCAGTGTGGCAGACGATTAGCTGACAGTCTTAGAAGATGGACTGATCATGGAAGTCTGCGCAGACTTAACGAACCAGACTTAAAGGAACCTGGTTGGCATTCCGTACTAAATACCTTCTTCATAACCTTTTTGTTGCTTACTCGTTGATTCCACCGGTCGCGAGCGATTGAGCGTCAGTGGTCAAACACTTTGATAGGGTTTACGTATTCTGCCTTGAAAGACCAAGTTTAAGAGCTACAAGGTGACACAACCTTAAATTTCAGACTGCTACATGTCCAACAGACGCCTGTCTGCCGTTACAGATGCCTTAAGTTGAGGAATACCTCCAATGTGACACAACCTTAAATTTCAGACTGCTACATGTCCAACAGATGCCTGTCTGCCGTTACAGATGCCTTAAGTTGAGGAATACCTCCAATGCCTTGCAGATATCCGCTTCTATCTCATTAGTAGCACTTCCGGCGCCGCCGATGCAGCTTCCCAAGTATACAAACCGGTCAACAAACTCAAAATCCCCATTGTCAAATATTAAATGTCAGCAGTCCTGCGAAAAAACTTTGGATTTTGGGGTTACAAAGTGCTTTTCGGAATGATTAGCAAAACAAGAAACAGTGTTTGGCATTGCCGATACCGTTTGGAAATTGTCGGACATCTTGTCGTCCGCATAGTCGAGAACACTAAGCCAGGAGGTCCACACCATCAACTTGTGACTGCCGCAGACAATGCTTTATTATTTCGTCTATAGTAAAAGTAAATAGAAATGGTGAAGATGGATAGCCTTGGCATACACCGCCCCTGGCGCTGAAACTGTTAGACAGTTCACCGTATACCATAACCTGAGTTGAAGTATGGGAATAAAACTCCGATAGTATGCCTACATACTTGGTCGGCACACCCCTGCGTTTAAGTGACCCTAAAAGTACAGATCGATCCATTGAATCAAATCCATCTTTATAGTCGAGACATACGACAATTGTTGACCGACGATATACATGGCGCTGTCCCAGAATTTGGTGAACAGTAACAATGTTATCAACGCATCCTTACCCAGAAACAGACCCCATCTAGTGTTCCCTAATGTTTGCCTCTTGAGCTGCAGTGGGTCGACGAAGTATAATGGGTGCCAGAACCCTAGAAAGTTAGGTCCTTTACGGTTCTTGCAGGAGTCTCGGATTCCTTTCTTGAATATGGGGACAATCATTGAGCGACTCTGGCAAGGAGGGGTGGTATCTGTCGTCCACACAAACTGAAACGACTGCATTAAGGTCTATCTTCTATCTTCTCTAGAAAGTACCAGCACGAGGTCACCCAGGCCGGTGGCACCATAACGTTTGAGAACCGAAATACAATTGCGGACATCACCTTTAGTGGACGGTCAAAAGTTGACCGATTGCGGAAACACAGTAGAAGCAAGAGACCAGCTAAATTGACTCGCAGTGTTCCGCCCAGCGCTCTAGCCTTCTAGATTTATTATAGATGAATGTGTCATCTACCTCGCTGATAGCCTGGCTGACGGACAGTCACCTAGGATCAGTAGCACGGATGAGCTTAACAAGTGTGCCAGCGTTCCCTGAAGCAAAAGTAGTTTCCACATCCTTAATCTTCCAAACTGGCCTAACATCGCGATCAGAGTTTAAGCTACGTTCCAGTTTCCGACGGATTTCTCTACTGAATTTGTTATATGACCTGTCAGAAGGAATGTTCCGTCTAGCTTCCAACAATTCCAGGGGTTTCTCCGAGATCCAATGTTTGTTCGACTTGCGAACCCATTTGCCACATGCTATAGTACCTGCTTCATGGATGGCCTGTGAGATATGGGCTCAAAAGCTATTAAGATCTGTGAAAGTATAACTGCTGGGCCTGCTTTCTAGGCTAGTTTGGTACTCATGCTTCACCAATGATATGACCAATTTTTCAACAGCCAGTCGTTGGTGTCAGTGGGGTTTTTATCCACCGAAAGTAGGAACAAAATGGCGACGTACTAATGCATGGTTTGAATCCGAGTATGTCCTCCGATAAGAACGACAGTCCTGAATGGAGTTCCGCCAAATACAACTAGA
>JTDE01003327.1:19001-35996 GCA_014338405.1 Paragonimus skrjabini miyazakii | reverse complement strand
GGCCTGATTCGGAGAAAGAGTGCGTCAAGTATAAAAATGACACGCATGAAGCCTAAAACCAGTGCTGGCTAAAAATAACGTATGCCCAGCGCACAGTTACAACAGTCGCTCGCCATTATCATAGCGGTGTAATGCAACCCGCAACCTGCCACCTAAACGATACTCAGTCTTGCTGAACACCTGATCTGGATATTCACATCTGCGGCCAAAACAACCATATCAGAACCATGTGTCTACCGAAAGAGAGCGGCCAGTGGCAGTTAATCATCAGTGTGAACCACTGATGTGTTGCTATCTATGAGGTTGACGGCCAGATCCGATTAAAAGGCGTCCCTGACACCGACGTCACTACAGTCAGCTGGAGCACAAGCACACAATGAAAGGGTTTCTGAGTGTTGCCTCTACAGCTGACCTTAGTATATTCTATCAACCGGACAGCACTGTCTACTATTAATAAGAGTCTGATCTATTAATGCGGCTGCTGAGGACTATACCTACTCTATCTTGACCGGTAGCGGCAGCCGTATAGTTACCCAAAGTTTATAACCTATACAAATGTTGTTTGTTCTATACGTTGACTACTGTCCTGGACTCTAGTCTCCGAAATGCACCAGGCATCGACACTTAATGAGTCTGGCATTCGTGCGAGAGCAGCCTGTTGACTTATCTGTTTTAGAATGCGAACGTTGGAAGCACCTATAATAATTCGCATTCTAGATCCAAACAAGAGATGAGAGGAACCTGAGGTTGGAGGATAAGAGATGGGACTTACCGACACAATCTTACTATGATTAGCCATATCTACTGTGGGACCTGCAGAGTAATCACCAGAAATGGGGGTCGGGAGGGGCCTAATAGTTAAATTTGATAGAACAGTGAAGGCGAAGTCAATAATAACTTGTTTTTGCCTCTCCACCCTGCCGTATGTAGCAGGCAGGGTGACTCGGTCTATATTACGAGAGGATCACTGCAGTATAGAATTACTGGTTATGAATATTCACGGTTGTATGTGGGCTGGAATATTACCAGGACGCCTAGACCCAGATAGAGGAACGATCAGGGTTCTCAACCAGTCTTTGGCTCGAAAGCCTACAGCATAAAACAACGAATACGTGGTAGTGTGCCATAACCACTACTTTTTATGGATGCCAACCTTCTTCCAACCCCCAACATGGAGGACCAGGAGACAGTAGTTTGTCAGACTTCCATCTATTGGCTTGCCTAACATGGGTGACTGTCAGTGTGATGGTCACACTGTCCAGTTTGGCCCAACAAGTCAAGGAGATGCGCAAGCCATCACATCGCGTCAAGGCCCAGAGTGTCGTTGTAACGGGATCTCATACTCTGAGCATATGGAAAGTAAAACACATACCACGCCGATCGGCTTGTATCGCCAACCTGTCAGTAGTATCTTGAACTGCCTGGGACATCACGAGTTAGACCCACTCCCAGGGGTTTGTTTAGAATATGAAATTCGTCATGTGTGGAGAGTTCAACATCAACAGCAGCCGCCGTCCTCGTCCAGCATGTTCTATATATGTCTTTTCGCTTCCACTTCCAGATCAATCAGTATCTGACGGGGTCCGTGGGGCCAGAATGTTCCCGTTGATAGTATTTTATGTGCAATCTAACTGCAGAATCCGCACGTAAAATCGTCGTTCGTGAATAACAGCGTATTCCTGGTTTGTGGACAGGAGCAAGGGGACTGTGGAAACGGGGGTTTTGGCCGAGCATACTTGGTCGTCACTAGTCTGTTGCTGTCAGTTCACTTCGGTTTCCAGAAAGAAACGGTCCGAGCCGGAAATTGTCCAGTTTCTTTCGTCATGAGCTTTTGAAGACACCCAGTGCTGCGACGACGACAGAAAGATTCTTCACTTCCATGAACAACCATGAGGGCTACCAGATAAAAGCTGAGGAGTTCAACTTATCAGTGCCATCAAAATACAAGTTCACAGCCACTACCGATACACACAAACTTATCCTTTCACTGAAAAAAGGTTAAACAATAGATTAGTATAAGACTACTATGGGTTTGATTCCCAGGACCTATACTTTCAGATACCAGGACTGAATTTGTAAATAAATAAACAAAAACAGTGATTAAGATAAAAAGAAAGATAATAATGGCGAATAAGGATGAGAAGTTGATTAACTTAAATCTACGAGAAACTCTCTCAGACGAAGCTATCACAACAGGTCCGGGAAGAAAGATGGCCAACATTCATCAGGCTTTCTTTTGAACTCTGTCACGCCGTCAGAAGACAATACACATTGTGAAAGCACGTTCCAACGGTTGATAACTCGACATACGGAGGAGTTACCCTAGTCGACATAGTAACTCTCTTCTTCTCCAACGTAGTACTGTGGTCTCGGAGGTGTAAATCTGTATGCAGACCGATCACAAATTTCAGTTATTCTCTTATGAATCTTGAAGATTTCTATCCAGTCCCCCCTAGCTCTTCTTCGCCCAAGTGAGAACAAATCTTAGTTTGTCTTCACACGAAACTGGACCTTGACGTGGTGTTACGGCTTGTGCATCTGGATTACCTATTGAGCTAAACTGGACGGTGTGGCCACCACACCGATAAAGTCACTCGTACCAGGCAGGCCAACAGGTAGAAGTCTGACAAACCAGTCTCCTGGTCCTCCAGGTTGGGGGTTGGAAGAAGGTTGACACCTTTTTCCGAAAAATGTACCAGTTCTGCTACACTACCACCCACCCACTGCCTTGCGGTATGGGCTTTTGAGCCAAAGGCTTTGGTTGAGTACCCTAATCGTACTCCTGTCCAGGTCTGGGCGTCCTGGCAGCATCTCAGCCCACACACAACTATGAATATTCACAACACAAGTAATTCCATACTGCATCGGCCCTCTCACAGTATAAACCGGGTCGCCCTATCTGCTGCATACAGCAGGGTGGATAGGCGAAAACATGTTACTGCTGACCCTTCCCCACTGTCCTATCCAATTTAGTTCTCAGGCCCCTCCCGACCTCCATTTCTGATAGTTACTCAACAAGTCCCACAACAGATGTAGCTAATTGTCGTAACACTAGGCCGATAAGTTCCGCCTCCTTCCATTAGGCTTCAGGCCTCCCTCGTCCCTTGCTTAGATCTAGAATGCGAATTAATGTAGGTGCCTTCAACATCCGCACGCTATAACAGATAGGTCAACAGGGTTCTCTCGCACGAACGTTACACTCGTTGCATATCCATGTCTGCTGTATCTCGGAAACTAGAATCCAGGATAGCAGTCAGCGTATGGAACTAACAGCATTGTCTACCCGATACTGGTTATACACTTCGAGTGACTCCAAAGCCGCTGTTACAGGTCAGGCTGTAATAGGTATAGTCCTCATCACGAAGGCTGCAGCCGCATTGGTAGACTATTCCTGTCAACAGTAGACTTTGTGCCGTCCCCTTGGCAGGTTTAATCAAGACCAGCTCAATACTTTCAGAAATTTATTCATTGTGTCTGCTTACGCTCCTACTGACTGTAGTGATGTCGGCGTCAAAGGCGCGTTTTATTCGGATCGAGCCTCTCTTCTTCGGTCGACACGTGGCTCTGATATAGTCGTTCTGGCCGGAGATATGAATACTCAGGTCGGCCGCCTTGGTGAGGCCGAATCTCGTTTGGGTGGCAGGTCTGGGATAGCGTCACATCGGTCCGATAATGGTGAGCGATTGTTGCAGCTGTGCGCTGAGCATAAGCTAATTTTAGCCAACACTAGTTTCAGGCATCGTGCACATCATTGCTATACTTGTCGTCCGCCTGCTCCGAATCAGGCCTGGCCTCAGATAGACCACATAGCTGTGAGTTACAGGTGGCGTGGTTGCATTCAAGACTATCGTTCTTATTGGAGCACGTACTTGGACTCAGATCATGCACTGGTGTGTTGTCGTTTTGTTCTTACTTCTTTTGGTCAACGGCCCAACCGACAGCAACGACTAGCTGTTGAGAAACTGGCCATACCGTCAGTAAAGTGCAAGTACTAAACCAGCTTAGAAAGCTGCCTTAGTGATACTCACTCCAAAGACCTTAATAGCTGCTGGACTCAAATTCCACAGGCCATTCAGAAAGCAGGTACTGTGGCATACGGCACAGGGGTACATGGACTAAACAAACATTGGATTTCAGAGAAATCTCTGGAGTTGTTAGAAGCCAGATGGAAGGTTCCTCATGGTAGTTCACAAACGTAGTCTGGAGGCTGGCCGCGAAGCTTGGTTATTGGAAAAAGTTGAGGAAATGTAAACCACTTTTGCCTCAGGGAACACCGGCAAACTCTTTAAGCTGATCCATGCCACTGGTCCCAAACGACAGTCTGTCAGTGGAGCTATCAGCGAGGCAGATGGCACACCAATTTGTAATAAGTCCAGAAGGTTAGGGCGCTGGGCGGAACACTTTGAGGGTTAATTTAGCTAACTTCCTGCTTCTATTGTGTTGCCACCACGAACTTGTGATGTGGTGCTCTGGCCGGTAGATTTAGAACCTCCCACTGAGACTGAGGTTCGCAATTGCCTTTCGGCCTTCAACTGTAATAATGCTGATGGTCACAGACTACGACCATGTATCTATAGCCAACGCCGGTCAGTTCAGTTCAGTTCAGATCACAAAACTTGATGTCCAGCTTCTTTCACCAGTGAGCTCAGATGATCCCACCGAGCTGCGACAAATGCAGAAGCAAAACTTCCCTTCAACAGTGTTGTAGAGTTTTCAGTGGTATATAGAACACAATATACTATTGAGAGAGCAGCGAGAATATTCCCGGTAAATTCCTCAACAGAACCATGAAAGCGAACTTTTGGGTGCCGAAGGTTGAATGATGGACGGAAAGGGTATTGGAATCACCGTCAGCAATCATAGTATGCTCAGATTAAAAGACAGGAGCAGAACCAATGCTGGTGCTAACATATCTCCATCAGACTTCTGGATGACAGATAAAAATACTTCCTGGTTTTGATAAAAGAAGAAAGCTGAGAGACAAATAACTAATAAAGTCCTACGCAAACTGTCAATAACTGGTAATAAAGAGGAGGTGATAAGCACTAAAATAAAGATGCAGACAGAGGAAAGAGAGAGGATTGTCATCAGGTTAAGTAGATCCTGGTTACCTTATCACTCCGTATGCGGAAATAATGCCAACCAACAAGCATCAAGCTTACCCTTAAAGTCGGTAACCGTGTTGGCCAACACCACTTCGGAGGGTAATTTGTTCCAACTGTTCACAATTCTATATGTGAAAAAGTTGGCTCAGATTCGAGTCTCAGCTTTTTCCCTCACAATCTTCAACTTCAGCCCTCTCAGCGATGAGTTTTCGTTGCGAGTAAACAGCTGCTCCCTGCCTTGGATAGTCATCTCAGGAATTTAAAGACTTCTATAAGATCTCTTTTTTTGTATTCTTTCTAGGAAGAGATTAAGGTGCTTAAGTCTGTTGGAGTAATCCATTCCCCGAAGTTCTACAAAAAACTTCGTGAACCTTCGTTGCACCCTTTCTAGGACCTTAGCATCCTTGACCAAATAAGGACACCATGCCTGCACACAGTACTCTAGATGCGGTCTCACGTAAGCCTTAAACAGAGGCACAAGGACAACCAGGTTTTCTTGAGTCCACTGTCTTCTTCAGTTGATAGAATGCCCGATTTGTTTTACGGACTGCAAACATACACTGAGTCGACACCTTGAAATCTGCAGTGACCTGTACTCCTAAATCCCTCATCTCGGTAGTTTTTTGAATGAGCACACGTGGCTCAGACTCTCCTATCCACCTGAGAGAGTCCTCGGTCTCGACTCCCGTAAGTTGTTTACATTTCGCAACATTTAACGGGAGTTCCCAGTCAACTGCCCACCGATGAATTTCGTCAAGGTCTCGCTCGGGCATCCCACGAGTTTCACATCATCGGCGAACATGTAGCAGGGACCGCTGATCCTCTTCGCTAGATCATTTATGTATATAAGGAACATCAGGGACCTAAAACTGACCCTTCGGGAACACCCGTGGTTGCATGTGCAGTGTGTGACTTGGAGCCCTCCACCTGCACATAGAAACTCCTATTATGCAGGAACTCCTTTACCCATGCCAAAACACCTGGAGATATATCAAATGCTTCCAGTTTTAACAGTAAAAGTCTGTGATTTACGGAGTCGAAGACCTTTCTAAAATCCAGGTAACAGACCTCAGCATAATCTCCCTTTTCAAGCCGTAGGGTAATCTCACCTAAGAAAACCAGTAAGTTAGAAAGGCAAGAGCTCTTAATTACAAAGCCATGTTGCTGAGCCGCCACTAGTTTATACTTGGTGACATGTTGCGCTATCTTGTCCCTTAAGATCCGTTCTAACACCTCCAATACAACTGACGTAAGGCACACAGGCCTGTAGTTTGAGGCTTCTTTCCTACTGCCCTCTTTGTGTATCGGTGTAACAGCGGCTACCTTCCAATCTGCGGGTAGTTTGGCTTCACCAAACGACTTGTTTGATAAATCAGCCAAGGGAGCAGTCAATACGTCCACAAGTGGTCTTATAATTGCAGAGTGAATGTCATCTGGGTCCGCTGCCTTCGTAACATTCAGTTTAGCCAAGTGACCCCGCACCTCTCCAGCAGTGAGTACCACCTTCTCCATAATGGGTACATCAGGCGCGAAGTCAACGTGCGGTGACCTGCCACCATTCCTGGTATGCACCCTCTCAAAGAACTGGAGCAACGCTTGGGCCTTCTCTTCATTCACTCCTTGTTCGTTACTGATGTACCCAACGGACACTCGGAGAGAGGCTTTGGACTGGACGTAATTATAATATGCCTTTGGGTTTTGCTTGGCTTGTTGAGCCAAGTTCTCCTCATATGCCAAACGGCACTCACGCTGAACCTGGCTGGCCCTGCGTTGCGCCCGTCTGTACTCTAGATAACCAGCCATACGACATTCTACGGATAATTAATGATCACCCCATAACTTTGAGAACGTGTATGTATGCAAACAGATTCACTACGTACAGATGCAAAAATAATGCAAGACAGCTACATTTGACGTCTCACCTCTTAGAATGCTCATTGTAATTACTTTAACCTTCAGATTATAAAAAGCGCCCTCGGAGCGTTTTATACAGTATTTTGCACTGCATAATTCTCATTGTTTCTCTCATTTTTCACCTTCCTCTAATTCACATGTACACTCGTTCAAATCGTGTTTGTCAAATCAATTAACGATGAAAATTGCACTTCCAAAGGTTGCGAGCCCCGTGTTCTCTCTCTGCGTGCAGTGTCAAGTGTGTACAGATTTTGGGGGAGTTTAATTTCAATTTCAAATCCAGGACTTGGTGAAGGCCTGCGCCTGTCGACTTCCTGATGCTTGACTGGTGTGATCCGGAGATTGGCCAGACTGCCTTCCTTGTCGATGCGGATGCTTTCGATAGTGGTCTAAGGGTAGGGAGAAGAGAAACAGATGACAAATCCGGTTGCCGTAAACAACAATAGCAAGTCATTCTTCGATTAGGAGAAAGTAGGCAAAAGATTGTTCCAACATTTATCTAGCTCTGCTTTGAATACATCTACGCCGGAGGCCTCCACGATCTTTGCAGGTAATTTGTTCCATGAGTTGACTACCCGGTTAGTGAAAACCTTATACCTAAACGCCAATCGTGATCTTGTTTTCTTGATCATGAACCTATGTCTTCTCAAAGCTTGGTTCTGACGTATCACGAACAAACATGCCAGGAGACTTGTGCCGGTGTGATGGGTAATTTTGCACAATACAATAATGTCTTCTCTTACCCGCCGGCGTTCGAGTGAGAATAAGTTCAACGAGTCTAGTCTGTCTTAGTAACTTAGACCCTTCATACTCCATACCATACGTGTGGCGAGCTTTTGTACTGCTTCGAGGACAACTATGTCCTTCTTCGGATACGGTGATCAAGCTTGAGTACAATATCCCATGTGGGGTCGAACTATGGCCGAGTATAGTGGAATGAACATTGCTGGACATCGGTTGGCGATTGCAGCTTTTAGTCGGTTTAACGCTCGCCGTGCTTTTGTCGCGACAGCAGCACACTGGGCAGTCGGAGCAAACGTGCTAGCGACCTGAATACCTAAGTCTCTCGTTTGCTGTTTTGTTGCAAGTTCGACTGTCCGTCCATCCATCCCTTATATACCTAGGGGTCAACTGAGAAGCATTAGCAAGGATACGACTTTTGAGGAGATTCGGTGGTAAATCCCACCTTAACGTCCATTCACAGATCTTCAGAATGTTCTCCTGGAGAACACCCGAGTCCAGCGCATTCCCCACCAACTTTATGTCATCTGCATACAGGTAATATGCATTGATCAGGTTGTCGGTCAAGTCATTCACGTATACCAGGAAGAGCAGAGGGGCCAGAATTGACCCTTGAGGTATTCCACTTAACGGGGAACCCTTGTCTGACAGTACTCCTCTTACTCTCACCCTGCACGATCTTCCAACTAGGAATGTCTATTTCTACCTACAGATTCTAGGAGAAATTCCAGTTTCTGGTGGCTTCCAACCCAAAAGCCTGCGGTCGACAAAGTGGAAGGCTTTCTGGAAATCTAGGTAGCACACCTCGACCACTACCCCTCTATCCAGCTTCTCCGTGACAGTGTCTAAGTACATCACCCAAAACTACCCCTGTTTCTAATGTGCGATTGAACAGCTGGGCAAAGGGCGACGCCAGCAATTTTGCCAGAGGTTTCAGGGTAGCCGGGTGAATATGGTCGGGTTTTGTAGACTTCCTACTGTTTAGGTGAAATATTGCTCGCTCAGCTTCGTGGGGTGCAATATCTTGATCCTCCATGGCCACGCCCACAGTTATAGAGTAAGGCCCAGGTGCTCTGAACGATAAACAATTTGAAACTGTGCCATGAATGCGTCCGCTATGATTTTGTCTGTCGTTATTATCTGTCCGTTATAAGAAAGTTTGGTCCTACTTTCCTTTCTTGGGGAGGATCTGGACTGAGCATAGCCCTAAAACCTCTTGGGGTTCTTCTTAATATCGCGTGCTAGGTTAAGCACTTACATGGAACGAGCATTCCTTACCACCTGCATTGCTTCGCTTCGGGCTCATTGTATATCATGAAGTTCTTGAATCCCTTTTGCTGAATATATACCTTCTGGGCCATAAACTTGCGGTGGAAAGCTCTCTTGACACTGGGACAAACCCATGGCTTCCGACCCCTTCCTCCGACCGGTTTCTGAGGGACATTCCTATTTGTAAGAGCTCGGAAGTTGTCAACGTAGTTCGCCCACAAACTGTCGACGTCCTCTACAGAAACTGTCGGGTTCCAGGTCATCCTGTCAGTTTCTAGTACAATAAGACAATTACTGTGGTCGATTCGGTGAAAAAATTGCACTTTGTATGCCTGTTTTACCAATGGGGAACATTGGAACGAGAAATACATCTTCATATGATCGCTCTTTCCAGTGGTGCTGCAGTCAACATGTCAGCGATGTCAGTGCTATGGCGAGTTATGATTAATTCTAGCGTTGAGGCTATCTGGGTTTCGTGGCCACTCTAACATGCTGTGCTGTTGACTAGGTTAAGCAGTTTGTGATGGAAATCTCTACCACTGACAGATCCCAATCGCTAGTTGAATTTAACAGCATTAAATTCCCTCAAAACGAGTATGAGATAGCCTCATTGGCAAACCGACTGAAATGATTTCAGCGATGCTTCGCTTTCCTCTGAGTGTGCACCCGGACTTCGGCACACCCCGAAGACTATCAATGGGGGGGGTTAACATGGAGAAGACTGACGGTGGTTTGAATGCTCACGCAGCTGCAGTTACAGTTTGCGGGTGACTGCCTTATAGAACTTTTGATCAACAATAGCCAACCGCCTCCTACGGCATTGCAACGATCGCTGCGATACCACTGGAACCCACGCGCCCAATCCTCCAGATCTATTTCTTCTTCGAGCGATGTTTCGGTGAGCAAGCAAATATCTACGGAATGAACCGCTATCTGCAGCTCGTCTCTCTTATTCAGTAGGCTGCATACGTTAGCCAACATGCACTTCAGCTCCGGCGATGTGGCCTTTTGCCTGCCCCTTAATTTGGTGACATCTAGTCTCCCGGAGGCTTCCTCCGAGGAATAGGCCCGTTTCTTGGATATGAGGATATGAACCGGACCGATATAAACTAATTTTATCATCGGTGGTTGGCTCTCTTAAACTGTTGCATCGTCGTTTTGTTCCCTTGGTGCTGTGATTTGCTTCCTGGACCTGGTTTATGCTGAGGCGCTAGCTTTTGATTTCTGGTGCAGTCAGCATCGCCAAATTCGAGTCAGATTTGTGATGCGTGACTGTGTCTCTTGCAACGTTTATGTCTGACATTCTCTGAGCTATCGTGTCAGCTTTGGTTAGTACCAGATCTCGAATGTTGCGATCTCGAAGTTTGACTAGAAGCAGTCTGGGACGGTTTGTTTGTGTATTACCGAGTCTGTGAGCTCGACGCCATTTCGTCGCTGCGGGTAGCTCAGCGTTTCGCAGAACGCTTAGAATTAGTTGTCTTTCGAGGATCTCCTATGCTTAGGATCCTGTATGATCGGTTCGGGGGGGAGTGGAAAATTATGTTCCTGTCCCTTCTTGAGGTGGCCTCAAATGAACTTTGCAACTTTGTCTTACTGCACTAATATGTCTTTGTACAGCCGCCGTGACGTTACGCAGATGTGCTTCGTGTTGCACTATCCGCGCAAGCACCGCATCGACAGTAGTCGGGCTTAGGTGCACGCGATCGCTTAGGGGCGTCCTGCAATCTGTCTTCATTTGCCGATTTGGCGTCAAACTTATTGCCCTCCAAGGTCTAGAAGTTTTACGTGTAGTTGCCTTTTGTGATATCTGGGCAGTCTCATTGGCCTTTTGGAGTTTTTGGGACACCAAGATGTGGTTTGAGGGCGTATCAACGTTGGCGTAAGTGGCGTTGAGCGCACATATTGGGTGTGGGACCTACGGGCTGTTTGCAGTAGGCCGTCGGCGTGCGCACACCATTTATCGCGGTTCCGTGTTGTTTAGTCACGGTTTTTGTAGGCGCAGAATTTCAAAGTTGGTTGGTAAGTTGGTTTGGGGACCGGGTATTAGAATTCGTTCTGTTTGAAGCACCTATTACGGATTCCGAACAGTCTGAGAGACTAAGCTACTTCCTTCCTCTGGCCTTGCATTCTACACAGACCCAGCACATGTCAGAATATTTGCCATGCAGTTTATATAGTGCTGTGCTTATGCGTACACACGATTGATGACACCATCTATCGCATATGTCACATTGAATTCCGGCCACTACCTTTTTGCCACACTGCTTGCTAAGGCAAGGATGAGAGACTCGGAGCATAGTTGTTTGGCTTAGACAACTTAATTTATGGCCAATAAGAGAATACCAACTTTGCAACCAACGGTAATTCGCTTTTAAGACGATTACACGCTTTAACAACCCAATGCAAAACACTTACAGGCAAATGCTAGTCAAACGAGAAGAACAACTCATCTTCAAATTTGAATCGCGCGAGTTAACGACTAACGGAATCGGCCTTCATTTCAGCGTATCTCCGAACTCATCTGTCGCCGGAATTATCGTCGTTGTGACCTCCAACTTTACTCGGGAACTACGCGACAGATTGCGTCGATCGGATACTCCATTCTATGTGGTGGAACTCTAAACAATGCACCTTCGCGAACTACTGTGAGTCATTTACTTTTATTTCTTATCAACTTTTGATTCCGTATTCACAACGGAATTGTATATAGCGCTTAGATCCATTACAGTTTGGTGCTCCTGTTCCACATAGATTCGGATTGCCTGTAGCAAGCTATTCTTCCACTGCATTTTAAAATTACTATTGCCGTTTATACATTTGTATTGGATTAGTCCCCTACTGACCTATTGTTTTAGAGGGTGGCCCCTCTGTGTCCCGCCACTCGACTTGATGAGCATCCGGCAGCAAGGATGTTCCGGGGACTACACAATCAAGTCACCTCTCAGCCGACGTTACTTTAGGGAGTATATGTTCGAAGATTTAAGCCTTTCCTTATACGTTCTAGAGTTCAGACCCTGGATTGATTTAGTGGTTCGACGCTGTGCCGTTTCCAGGAACATCTTGTCTTTTTGGAGGTGCAGTGGCTAGATTCCAGTTCCATTCTCCCGATGCGGTCGAACGAAATTGTTATCTAGAAGCTGAAAACACTTAGGGTTGGACTAGCCAGAAAGGTTTCAGTAACCCCAGAATGTAGCCAGCCTTTTTTGCATTCGTTTCAGCGTTCAAAGAGCCCGAGAGGGTGTGCGAAACAGTGCATCAAAGGTCCTTCTCAATAAGAACCGTTTGGAGCGGATACCCTTCGAAGTAATAAGTGGTTTTCATATGGCCGGGAATGTGCATAACTTTGCACTCACCAGCATTAAATTCGAGTCGGTTCGCTCGAGACCAATTGAATAGATTTTCGAGGTGTTTCTGTAGGGTGATAGGACCATCGGTTGTGTTCACAGTTCACCAAATTTTGACGTCGTCTTCAAACAAAAGTAGCGGAGAGGTGATTGAGAGTGAAAGATCGTTGATGAATACTAAAAATAGCAGCTGACCAAGAATTGTACCTAGGGGTACTCCACTGAGGCTAGGCCTGCAGGTAGAAAAAACCACATTAACGCGCGCCATTTACAGACGGTTAGCAAGATACGACTCGAGCCGCTGGAAAAGATTGCCTCGCACCCCATAATGGGTGAGCTTGCCGATCAAAACACAAAGATCCACGTGATCGAATTCCTTAGCAAAGTCGAGATATACGGTGTCTATTCCATTGTCTTGATCAACTGCTTTCGTCTACTGAGCGGTGGCTATCAGCAGATTTGTGGTACATGAACGTCACTTGCAAAATCCGTGTTGTGCATTGGAGAAAAACTCACGAGAGGTGAGATACTTTTAGAGCGAGTCGTGTACAAGCGCCGGTAAAATTTTTGGGACGTTTGATAATAACGCAACTGGTCTGTAGTCACTGGGACAATTTTTCCTACCACCCTTGAAAACGGGTGTAATGCTCGCGAGCTTCCAAATGCTGGGTACTGTTCCCTGGGAGTCGGATTGTGTAAACAGTAAGCTACATGGGTCAACAAACTGTTCCGCGTCTTCCCGCGAGAACTTGAGGGGTATACTGTCAGGGCCAGGAGAGCTGTCCCTAAGACACCTGAGTTTACTCAACACCGCTGTGGAGGAAGTACCCACAGTGTAAGTGCCCTCGATTTCAGTGTCAAGGCGAACCTAAGGAACTGATGGTAACTGCACAAAAGCACAGCTGTAAAACCCAGCGAGGACACCAGCGGTCTCGGTATCAGAGTTGGTAAGGCCTGATGAGCCTAAGAGTTGCAGAACTTCCGCTTTCCCTTCGCGAGTTGATACAACAGATCGGAAGAAACTATTCGGATCAGCGATAACGCGAACCGTAAGACGTTGTTAATGTTGAATGAAATTAGCGATGTACAACAATACCCTAAGGCAGCATATCGTTTTTGGTCAACTTCAGATCCTGGTCACCAATAGCATGTCCAAGCATACCGCTTTTTCAGAATAAGTTTGTGTGCGATAGCGTACCTGACTTTTAGTCTTATTCCGTTCGGTGCTTGACAATTGTGTACATTCACCATCGGCTTCGGAAAGATCAATATTGAGCATCTCACAGAGATCATCTACAGAGTGAAGGGGAGTGTAGTTCACATATAACTGCGTTTACAAGTAGCCACGTAGTTTCTCCACATCCATTTTCCGGAAGTTTCTGCGATTATTGGCCGTTTAGCTGACCAGGTTCGTGCTGCAAATAAAGTCGAATGGGTCGACCGCGTGATCACTTAGTCCGAGTGATGCGGTGATTGTAAGGTTGTATACCACCGACTCTTTGTTGGTGAATAAGTGATCCAGCAGCAACGGATTTTTGCCATTACGCCACCATGTGAAACCAGATATCCGCTCCGTAAAGCCTATTGCTCTGACAGTGTGAAAAAATTGTGCACATGTAGAATTTTCACTGCCTGCATACGAGAAGGCCGGAAAGTTGATTTCTGGTGAGTTGAAATCGCCCATTAGGAGAATATGGTAATATTCAGGGGAATATTTACACGCCGCAACTTCTCTTGATTGTATAATAGAGGACTAAACCAAGACAAAGGCGTAAACGCCAAGTCAGTACAGTTTTTTCAATTTCAGTTTCAAACGGAGGACTTGATGAAGGCCTGCGCCTGTTGACTTCCTGATGCTTGACTGGTGTGATCTGAAGACTCACCAGACTGCGTTTCATGTCGATTTGATGATGATGTCTTTGACAAATCCAGGTTGCCGTGAACAGCTGTTACAATATAGAACACACGTTAACAGCAGGCTCTGACACGTAGTCAGCCCAGAGTAGGATAAGAACACGTGACGGCAATAGCGAGTAGCTTTACCGAACACGAGAGCTTGTTTCATATCAACGGTGAGGCATAGATAAGACAAACAGTCAACCAATTGATTGTGTTGGTGACACGATTAGATCGCTCGGGGTCAGGGTAAGAGAGAGCGGGACACACACGTGTACACGAGTAGAGACGTGAAGTGCGGACAACTGCAGGCGTGGTTGCCGCAGTGGCTTAGACACTTCATACCCCACATCATACGTGTGGCGAAGTTTTTTGGAGAGAGCTATGTCCTTTTTAAGATACGGTGACCAAGTTTGGGCACAATATTTTAAGTGAAGGCGATCTACGTCTGAGTACAGTAGGATGAACACTGCAGAACATGGATCAGCTATCGCGAATTTCAGTTGATGAAACACCCGCCGTACTTTTGTAGCGGGCACGGCACACTGAGCAAATGGAATAAACGTGCTAGTAACATGAGTACCCAAGTCTCTCGATTGCTCTTTAGTTGCTTTCTTGACTGTCTGTCCATGTGTATTCATTAGACACCCAAGGGTCGACTGGGAAGCATAAGCAAGGATATGACTTCTGGGAAGATTCAGCGGTAAGTTCCAATTTAATGTCCGTTCGGGGGGCTACAGAATTTCCCCCTGGGGGACGTCCGAGTCTGACGCATTTCCCACCAGCTTTATGTCATCTGCGTATGTCATCTGCACACAGGTAATGTGGACTGACCAGGTCGTCGGTCAAGTCATTCGTGTATACCAGGAATAGCAGAGGGGCGAGAATTGACCCTTGAGGTACTCCACCTAACGGAGAACCCTTATCCGACAGTACTATCCCTACTCTCACTCTGACCAAACTTCCAATGTAAATCGTCGGTATTCATCTAAAGATTCTAGGAGAAGTTCCAGCTTTTGTCAGCTTCCAGCCCAAAAGCCTGTGATTGACAGAATCAAAGGTTTTTTAGAAATCTGGGTAACACAACCTGACTACATCCCCTCTATCCATCTTCTTCTTTACAGTATTTAACAACGTCAGCTGACTTGTAAGACAGGACCTACCTTTTAGAAAAACGTGTTGAGAAGAACTGAAAAATTTCTGCTTGCAGAGAAATCGACAGGTCCTCTTTCGTACTATGCGTTCAGAGATTTTGCTGACAACACTAGTCAGGGTTACTGGTCTGTACTTTCCAACCGGTGATCGGTTAACATCTTTGGAGATGGGAACCATAGTGGCTTGTTTCCAGCCCCCCCACAATAACCCCTGTTTTTAAGGTGAGATTGAACAGATCGTCAAAAGGCGACGCCAGCAATTTTGCCAGAGGTTTCAGGGTAGCCAGGTGAATATGGTCGGGTTTTGTAGACTTTCTACTGTTTAGTTGGAATATTGCTCGCACAGCTTCGTGGGGCGCAATATCCTGATCCTCCATGGCCACGCCCACAGTATTAGAGTGGGGCCCAGGTGCTCCCTTGTCTGAGCAATAAACAATTTGTAGCTGTGCCGTGCATGCGTACCCTACGCCATCGTCAGTCACCATTATCATTTTCATAGAAAAGTGTGGTCTTAATTTTCTTTCTTAGAGAGGACCTGGATTTAGCATGTCCGTAGAACTTCTTCGGGTTTTGTTTAATATCACGCGCTATGTTGACCAGGCAAGCGTACTTTGTTACGTTGATTGCTTCATCTTGAGCTTTTTGTATATCGTGAAGTTTTTAAAACACTATTATTGAATCGTTCGCTAACGATTCAAGTTCACAACGAGCTACGCGTAATCCGTTGATCCAAAAATGCCTTTCTTAATATCCAACGGCAGAGAAGATAATCCATCTTCGAAACGGTTAGTGAGAAGGTACTCGTGAAAACTGGATATAATACGGCACTATTTGAAACAATGTATACAAAAATTAAATATCTCAATTCGAATGTGAAAAATCCCACTAAATTGAATAAATAACGTGCCTGTACAACGAATTTGATAAGTAGGCACTGCTCAGTAATGTTGGACGTTAAATCGGAATTGAGCTCACTCGAACAACTGGTAATTGGTGGGGTAGGAGCAAACTGATTTTTTACGCATCGTGAAATGGCAAGAATTATAAGCTACTCAGGAAAGAATATGGAAGAAGAATGTCTTATTTCGACATTTAGAAATGTTCAGGGCTCTGATTGAATGGGAGTGAGGGAAACGGTTACAGTAGCTGGTGTAAGAATAAAAATGTTCAGTGCTGTTTATTTTTGGGAAAATATAACGAAACATAGGGCCACCCTTCAACACTGATAAAACAGAGCACAACAATCTCAAAGTGAGGCAGCAGACCCTGACAAAACCGGCACCTTTCGTTGGATATGTGCTGTCCGGGTCCCAAAAGTTCGTTGGATAGATCTCATGGCCCACAGACAAACCCAAGTCTGCCGATCCCTTCCTCCACCTTGTGTCTGAGGAACGTTCCTAACTGTAGTAGCCAGGAGGTTGTCAATATCGTTTGTCCACATAATATCGACGTCCCCTAAAAAAACTGATGGTTTGCAAGTCATTCTATCAGCGTGCAATAGCCGTATTTTGTGATCAATTCGGCCTAAAGTGCAGTTGCTGAATAGCTCATTATAGGCACTCCTGATCTCTG
>JTDE01003327.1:0-14989 GCA_014338405.1 Paragonimus skrjabini miyazakii | reverse complement strand
TGTCGGAGCCCACGTGGGGGGTTCTGAAGCCACAACTCTCGCAACACCGGTTCGTTGACAGCCTGCTTGTTCGACAACTGACCCATGTGTCAAGGCAACTGTGAAGGAGTACGACCTCCCAATTCGACACCGACAAGAAGCTTGCGGAGGTTATTTTTGTCAGAGGCTACCATCCTGTTAATAATGGCCGATTTGTTGACACTGCAAGAATTCTCAGCTGGACGCTCTTAAGTTATACCTGTAACTTCCGCAGCCACGGTCTCAAGTAAATTCGCGACGCCGTAATTATCCATGGTGCACTGTGAGTGGATTCGCCGAAAGCAAAAAATGAATTCGATTTGTGCGAACAACAGTCTAGGGCTTCTACTGCTGAACTCAGTGAGTTAATCATGACAGTGTTCTCCGAAGAAGTCGTTTCATGTTCGATATTGGAAGGCATAGTAGTGGTGGGAGAAAAATAGATTTTCAAGGAGGACTAGGAGGAAGACTGCAGAATAAACTAAACTTTGGCACTACGTGTAATAAAAGCCAACACACGAGCTCACCGATTTGTACGGGACTAACCCAATAAAAGGAATAAACGCTATTAGTCAGTTTAAAATGCAGTTGCTGAAAAGCTCATTATAGGCACTCCTGATCTCTGTGGAACAGGAGCACCAAGGAGACAAGGCGCGCGCACCAAAAGTGTGTTGCTAAGTAGAATCAATTCGAACGAGTAATGGTCAGTTCGTACGATGAAAGGTGGCGCAAACTGTACATGAAAATAAAACGGAATGTAAAAATATGTACGGGTCCTTATAGTATCGGAGAGCTAGATTGCAAAATAAATAAATAAATAACCAAATAACCAAGTAAACACACACCTACTCTTATGAAGCAATTAAATATCTGGGTGAATGTACATAACCAGGTGTAAACCATCCAACAGACGAACATACACACGTGGCCGTATGCAGGCACGCATGCTGTGGCTCGGGCAAAGTGTCACAGTAGCGATCCAGACAAAATTTTGACGCGGCGACTGTCGTGGCATTCACGATATTTTCTGGCAGGGAGTTCCAGCCTTTGCAGACCTGAACTAAGAAGAAACTGTGCTTTAGCTCAAGTCTGCTTTACTGACATTTTATTTTCAATAAATTCCGTTTGAGTAAGCTATTATCAACAGAAGTTAGCAGAGATCTACACGAAGTTAGGGGTCTTAAAAATCATGAACGCTAATATTAGGTCACCTCTCTGTATGCGGTATTCCAGAGAGAAGAGATTTGGATCGTGAAGCAGCTCAATGTAGGGTTTCGCTCTCAACCCGCGAACTACCTTTGTCACGCGTCTGTGAACAGTTTTCATAACTAAGCTGTCCTCTTGTAAGTGAGGTGGCCAAACAAGTGAACTTTGCTCAAGGTGTAGACGGACAAAGCTGTTATACAGGTTATTGAAACATGATCGCTTGAAATTTCCAAACATACGCTTCAGAAGCGCTACTACACTGCTCGCCTCAGAATCGCGAGAAATCGAGAGGTTGTATGTCACAACGGTGCTAGGTTCCTTTTCTGCGTCCGTGTCTCTGACCGACACACCGCCGAGGGAGTAAAGGAAATTGTGCTCATGCTTGATATGCATAACTGCACTTGGTTGTACTGAACTAGATGGAGTTTCATTCAACCCATTTGTAAATCGCACGAATATCAGCAAGCACGGCGCTCGCGTCAGAGCTGTTACGTACAATACGCCAGAGTCTGGTATCATTGGCAAACGGTATCAGTGGAGATGACACTTTAGATGACAGGATATTGATAGAATAGTGGCCCCAGGATGAGGCCCTGTGGGACTCCGTTGGAGTTGAGTCTGGCAGAAGATACGAAGGAACCCACCCGCACACGGAGGGACGGTTTGATAACTAGGATTTTAACCAACGGTGAAGGTTACCCTTGACACCACAACGGTGAACCTTGCCGAGTAAAGCAGAATGATTCATCCTACCAAAAGCCTTGGCAAAATCAAGATAAATATCATCGATCTCATCTACTTTGTCGGCAGCAGTGGTCCACTGATCTACAGTTAGCAGCAAATTTGCAGTGCATATGGATATACATGATAGGAGAGCAATCAGGTGGTAGCTGCAAGGATGATTGCGCTGTTTACCTTTGAAGATGAGAGCGATATTGACCGACTTTCGGACACTGTTCCTACAGCAGTTTATTGTGAAAATAGGTTGCTTAGCGAGACAACTAACTGTGCAGCCCCATGGACAAGGACTAGAGGAGATATATAGTCCCATGATAGCTAGTCGTAGACCACGACTTCCTGAGCTGTCGTGTTCGGAAAAATTATTTCACCGGAAAAGCCGCTTTATTACCTTGGTGACTGGTGCAGAAATTGTAATCGTCGAACTCTCCGTTTGTTAAAACTAACCGTTAATTGAAAGCGACCTCATCGAAAATCTTTTCCAAAATTCGAAGTGGCTGTTGTTGTCGTGGTTGACTGCGTCTGGCAATGTTAAACCCAGGATGCTGGAGTTATTGTTGATTGATTTTTTTATTATGTTGATTTGTTGATTATTTTATTTTCATTTGTCTAGTTTTTAGTTGTAGGAAATTCCGATTTTCAACGCCACGTTGGAAAATCATGAATTTCACACTTTCTGAAAGTTCCAGGAATGCCTTTGCAGGTAGATGGATGATTTGGGCGTTGTTTACGTTCGTGGGACGAGCAGTAAGTAGGAAACAGCTTTGAAGTACGATAAGATTTGGCGACGGGGTCTCCTGAAAATAGTGCGGAATTATTACCATTATACGAAGTACAAAAGTGTGGGATTGTATGCAGGGGTATGCGACGTATCTCGTGGGTTAACTGCTGTTAGTTTTAACAGATCAGTTCTTGCAACATACGTTGCAGATCATTAGTTTATGTGGTCCAACGAGATACGTGTCTGATCATTAGCTCTTTCGAGTGTGCGCACAACCACCCCTCGGTCGTTCGCTATGTGAGTCCCGTCCTACGAATCATGAACTCACTGTCAGTGAAGTGGCTGACTACGGCAGCTTCTCCGTACAGTATACCAACCGCTGGCACTAAGCAATGTATAACGGATGTTTACGGGATGTTTGTCACAACATGTGATGTTGGAAACATCCGCCGCAAGTTAAAGCTCGCAGTGTCAAGTGAGGTTTCTATGTAAGATTGGCAACGGAACATTAGAGAACCTTGATGAGGTGGTGTCGGTGATTAGTGCGATAGGTGTGGTGTGCACCACGTGGGATTAGGGCAACACATGTACCCATATCCGCTCTACTCAGCAAACGCAGTCTGAACTATTACGACGTTTCCCGCATGTTGTGAATGTAAATGCCACCCACGGGACAAACAGGCATAAGTATGCCATTAAACATTTCCTCATACTTTCGAAGCTGGACTTTATATCATTCCTTCGTAACGGATGGAACGGGACACAGCCGATCCGTGATGCATGGGTACATTCATGGTGAGAAGTGTGCTTCAATATGTGGACTGTTCGAAACTTTTCGAGAAATAATAGGCGAGCACATTGCGGCGAAAACGTTTGTTCCGGATAAGTTGGCGACGCAAATGAGGGCAGGCCGTGTGGTGTTCGGCTGCGACATCATAATGTGTTACTTCTATGTACATGACGCAAGTACATGACGCATGGGTAAAATTAATCCGTCATGTTTGTTAAAAGATACTTTTTTCACGGTCGTTATCTCTTCCACCGACTGGCTACGGCAGACAATGAGGAAGGCTAAGTTTTACGCTCACACTGGTTACCGTAGGTTTGAACGTGAGTTACATAACATCGGCCCAACCGATTAAAAGTTTACGAATTATCTGTTGTTTTATTGACTGTACATCAATCCGAAGTGGGCCATCCATGCGCAAAGCGTTGTCCACTGACAATCGGACGATCAGCTTCTAAGCGAAGGTTGGATGGCCACTCGTTCTTGTTAGACGCGTGAAACGCTGAAAAAATTAATATGTATTACTGAATTCAGTGGATTTTTGCGAGGATGAAAATTGGAAACGTGTGTGAAATCCCGTCTTGTGGTATTTCGGTAGGTGTCGGTGGTACGGAGTTTGTGGTTATACAACAGATTCGATCTTGGTTTGGTTGTCCGTCCGCGTCGATCACGTGGACTACTGAAATGGTGGGAGTATGTGAGGTGTGCCAAGTGTTGTAGCAGCTGACAGCAGTTGGGCACCTAGAAAGATTGCACATTTTTTTGCATAACGAGGGAAAGAGGAGACCATACGGAGAAAGTAGGGAAAATGAAAAAAGACGAGAGCAGAAGGAAATGACAACAATGAAAGTACACGGGGCTATACATGCCCGACTGGCAACGGCCATCTTGGGATAATCCAGTCATCCAGTTGCCTCCTGAATCCACTGACTGACGTTGTCATGAAATTCGTCGCCGGAAGTGCGTTTCATGTCGAACAGACTCGGGCAAAAAACCTATGCCGCCAATATATGAGTCTACTACGTAATATGGAGACCTTGTAGTTGTGATTCCTGAGGATCACTATGCAGATGAGTGTGGAAAGATTTTTGTTACGACGATTCGGGGAGCATAGGATTTTGTATGTTGATATCAGTTCGCCTCTCAAGCGCCTGTAGGCTAGGGAGAATAGTCCCAGTGTCAACAGACGATTTCCATACAAGGAGGATACACCCCCATTTCTCTTAGTGGTCCGTCCCTGGATTGCCTCCAGAGCAGTGACGTCTCTCGTCCAGTACTGTACACATGACTGAATGTTGACTTCCAGCAGTGGACTTACCAGGGTGCTGCCTGAGAACCTTGCAATTGGGAAATTTCCAAGGACCCTACTGAGCATAGCTAGTCTGCTGGCTTCTTTTTCCAATGACGTAATGTTAGTTCTAGGGGATGGATCTGATGTAACAATGGTACCCAGGTCGCGCGCATGGTAGATGAAAACCAGAGCAACACCACTGATGCGATATGTTCTAGTGTTATGATGACGAACGTGCATAGTCTTCGACTTGGACGTGTTGAAGTGCGATCGGTTTCTACGGACCACAAATGTAAGCCATCTAGGTCTCTGTGGAAGTCTTCTGTGTCTTCAACGCTATATAAAACGCGCCATAGTTTCGCATCGTCAGCATACATCACAACGGGAGAGCAGTGCACTTCTGGGAGGTCGTTAACGTGGACTAAGAATAACAGGGGACCCAGTATAGAGCTTGTGGTATACCAGATGTGAGGCAGAACGGCCTGGATAGCTCACCACTGACTCTAACTGTTTATGTGCGACAGGATAGGTATTGTTTAAACCAAAAACATACCTCGCAACATAAACCAATATTATTCCGTTTGTCCAGTGGTAAGCTACGATCAGATTTATCGAACGCCTCCGTGAAATATAAAAATACAGCAGCAACTGGGATGCGTTCTTCGGCAGTTTTCGGCCACGAGTCAACAACAATCAGTGGACTGGTCGTGTATGAGTGACCGTTCCTGAAGTCGTGCTGCTCCGGCGTCAACAGTGAGTGAGCATTTAAACAGTTTCTTACGAAATCGTCAAATATGCTGTTCATCACTTTTGACAAGGTAAGTAGCAGAACATTCAATATAAAGTTACTGGCGTTCGTTTGATCCCCACCTTTGTAAATGGCAGAGATGACGCCGTGCTTCCAAGTTGCTGGGATCTAACCAGTATGAGTGTTGGAACAAACGAGCAAGCGGTTCCGCTAGCTCATCTGCGCATGTGTGAAGGTATCTAGTCAAGTCCTAAAAACTTAACAACGTGCAGCAGGAGTAACTTGGCGTGCACGTTAACCGAAGTAAAGTTAGGGGGTAAATTTCAGGAACCACCTGGATAGAAAACTGTGGAGCATGGTTCGGTCTCGACAGAGATGATGAAGACAGACGCATAATGAGGCTGCATGTAACGGGTAGACCGTAAATACCTCCGTAATCGTTGAGGTAACGATGTTTTTTAATTTGATAGATTGTTATCATTTTGTGGCGCTCTTCATTCCATGAAGTCGTTGAGTTCTCTTGCTGGGACATCTGCTTTCATCGTTCAGCGACGCAAAGAGTGTGCGGCAGTTCAATTGCATAAAGATTGAAAGGAAAATAACGCAAAGATGCGCTGCATGTCAGTTCGGGCAATTACTGATGGAATATAGTGAAAATCAATATCAAAGACGTGGAAACGCACGCACTTATTGAAATTTGAACGTAATTAAGCAGGAAAACGTTGTTAACCTTCCCACGCGTGGACCGTTCTTGGATCAAGTGTACCAGGTTTTTCATTTAGTTGCAAACGTAAGATCAATACTAATCGTAATCTAAAGTAGAATTATGCGTTAAAGCTGGTGGTGTTTTAGATATATTCAGCATTGCATGAAATGGAAGTTGTACAAGTTCAATAGAACATCTGACATCATTCCGGATAAATTCACATATGAATTTTTGATTGTTTAAACAACTGTAAGTTCTCTACCAGGTTGTTCAAATGAATTATTGTTGTACCTTGCCTATCAACTGAGATATTCCACTTCCAATGTAATCTAAAAGCTTGATACATCGCTTAACTCGACTGAGTTGAACAAGTCATGTAAAAGATTAGCTTCTGACTTTCCAGTCCGTTTTATGACGGCGTCTTTTAAAATGGTATAATGGAAATCAGGTGAGACTGACTCCAGCAGATCTTCCACTTCTGCCGCGACATCAAAGGGATGAAGTTGCACCACGTATGAGAATCTCATTTTTCCTGATGTTATCCACCTGGTAGCAAAGACGGCCTCATTCTGGTGGAACCATAGTGGGGAATTCCGGGAGTGTATTCGGGCGTTTTTAAAGCAACACCGGATTCGACCTTAAGTACAATGTCTACGGTGTAGTTAAGCATTGCTAATATCAAAAATGGATAAAGAGCCGTTCCGAAAGAATAGTCGGGCTCAATATCGCAAAATTAGCAATATTCCGTCAATTTTGGGATTCCAGCGAAGTTTTGTCCATTTGTTTAGTGAAGTAGCCTAATCAGTCAAACGATCAAAACGATCAAAATATTGTAATATCAAAGAAGTATGGTAACGGTAACGGATAGGCTCAAAAGGTAAGCGTACAAACTAAACGGAAGGTATCAGTAAAATAGGAACCACTCATAGATAAGTGAACGTCTGCTCGATTGAACAGACCACCACAAGGGAGAAAGTTAGCACCAGATATAAGACCCGAAACACGACAAACGAATATATCTTCACGAGGCTCAGGATAACGAACGCTGAGCGTCAATAGATCAGCTGATGCGCCGAAGTAAAAATATTCCACTGTCCAGTCACTTTACCAGCCCAAAAATCCGCACAAATAAAGAAGGTAGAGATGATATGCGGTAACTAACGTTTATTCGTGTTGACGATTCAATTCAAAAAGTGATGATAGTGATTTCAAACGAGTGTAGAGATGAAGGTGACAAAACGGTATACACAAAAATTTACAAACATGAATTATGAAGTATAACCATGAATTGTGTACACTACATCATTCACTTTGTTCACAAAGGCTCGTGTTCCCCTGTTTCCCTTCCTCCCGGCATAATTTTCTACACATTTTTCGAGGCCATTAATATCAAATAATTGCGAAATCCTTTGACTTTCTTTTTCTCCATCCCCAGATTACCTTTATCTGGCATGACTTTGAATATTAGGTCCGGGATCAGTTTTTAAAATGTAAATTGATACAACAATTCGGTTTTTCTCCGAATTTTGGAGATTATGGAAAGTGTAATTTGGAAGCATAAGTCCCAAATGCTTTTTCACAAACGGAAAGTTTTTGCTCTCATTATGACTCTTTTGTTGTTTTATTAAAACATCTGTGTTGTATTATTAGTAACTATGCATGGGATGTACATTTGCGTGTACCGCCTTGCAGTATGTGTATTGATCACGCTCACCGGAGCGTGTTTCTCACAGATAGGTTGAGAAATATAACAGTATTATTTTTAGTATAACCTCTACTCACAAACATGGAGATCATACAAACACGAGTTTTTCTGAGATATACTGTGCAAATTATTTGTCAGTAAATCTATCCAGTATATTAATGGAACACGCCCTGCACAATTTGAGACAGCGATTTCGGAAGGCATCTGTAAACGAGTCTCTAGTGGAACGCTATAGTGAACGAGTGCTTAACTGCAATCAAGTAATGATATTTGTAGTTGGAAATAGTTGTACTGACCAGCATGTACAATGTAACTACCCACAAGGTCTTGTTGCTGTATGCAAAATGCTACATACTCCATAGACGTATGATGAAAACAACTTGCGACCATTAATTTTCATGGAGCTGGATCAGCAGTACCTGTTTCATAACACTGCGTAAACGTCGCCAGAAAACCATGGTGCAAATGAACAAGTGGATAGTGAATGGGATAAAAAGTGGCCGAAACTAGAAGCTTTCAACATCGTCGTAATAGAAATGACCTGTGGTCTCAATATTTCGCTAGCTACCCAGTGTTTCCACACATTACTCCGCATATAGCTGTGGGAAATTATCTACGGTAAAGTTGGACTTGCCTTTATTGTGAACATAAAACGTCAGAGAAAGTTTGACCCACTTGCCCAAGACGTGTGTAGCGTGGCAGTCACACTCACCCTTGTAGATGTGGTATCCATAGACAAAAATTTGTGCAGAAGGCTCATGTCATCTGATAAAAGTGGATGAAGGAACTTGAGTATTTTTTGAAATTTTTACGTGCACTGCATATTATGGTGTGTGGCGCGATGTTGTGTTGAGTCGGATCACACGGACAGACGGATTTCGAATTACGTTCTGCCATATTGACGGAAGCTCATCGTGTGAAGTACGACGGATCAAACATCTGCAGTTCAGTGCACAGGTGCACTCGCCGAAGGCTACGTCCGCGAATGAATGATCCGGTCCGGTGAGTGCCTAGTCAGTTGGCTTGTGTACAACTGCTTGAACACCTGGCCTGCCTGAACGCAGAGGATTGATTTTACACCCGCTCAGTCACACTGTTTGTCCACGTCTTCTTTTCGGTGTATGATTTCTGAAGAAAAGATTTGATCCCGTAGGTAGAATTGCATCCATATTTATCAGAGGTTTCCTGAACCGAATAGTCCTCTACATTAACTTAGCACTTCTCCGTCGTATGTTCGGTTTTCCCCAGACCACTCAGAGTGATTCTACAACGGCTTCTTAGATTCGGCGAAATTTGAGGCAACTGATACTAAAGTAGCCATGTCAGTGGACAAAATTAGCTGGCTGTTGATTTCCACACAACCGGTTGATTTTTATGTTCGTAGACGAAACAGCTGAGTGTTTGTGAAACATAAAATGCGTTGCAAACCACGTCTGACGACCGACCAACCGTCTACACACAGTTTGCGATCAACCTGGGATTTCGTTAGTAGACATTTCTCTATGTGAACCTACGATCATTCATCTTGAAGAGTCCAAAATTACCACAACAAAAGCATACCACCATTTACGACCTACAGTGATGACAGTAAGCAGATTTCAACTGCACCGGTGTTATTGTGGGCGTTATGCCTCAGCGCACACCAAGGAGGTGTAATTGTTGTCGACGGCAAGGATGAGAATGAGGAACTCACCACCGTTAAGCGTATCCCATAAAAATGCAAGAAAATAACTGAAACTATTTCTGCGATGTACTTTGGCTCTTTAAGCGAATATACTGACGGAGACATCAGCGGGAAAAGTGAGAAAGTGGCCTGTTATTCTTGTTTTATGAGATCGTTTCAGCATTTTAGATCAATTCTTTTGAAATCGTAGCCATATTTGCATCCAGCGCTTTAATAGAAATATTCCCAAATAATAGATGATTGTTCCAATCTTTGGGTTCATTTCTTGTCCACATGGCATGTACAATACGGTTTCTGAACTTCACGACCAGGAAGAATGTCCGCGGTAGTTCATTGTCAGATTCACAGCTTGTAGTGGAAAACAAGAAAGCCATCGACAATGTTACAAAATAATCTACAATAATTGTCTACAATAAATTTCACTACACTAAGTTCGCTATTTGCTTGAAGAAAGTTCCTGTTAAATAGCAAACAAATTCAAACGAATCCAGTTCCTCCAGTTTATTGAAATCCACTGTTTCCTAAGTCAACTCCCGGTAACAACGACCACGTGCATTCAGAAGCTGAGGCGCGCGAGGACGAAGTGTGTATTAAGTTAAACAATAGACAAGTGGTTTGTGTACAATGAACATAATAGATGTGAAGAACGGTATATAACGAGAGAACAAAAGGTCAAAAGACTCTACATAACTCCCCCCTTAGAGCGTTAGGGGAGAGAAAACGCTCGAAAATTAAGGAAGCAAAATGTGGGTTAGTATCGATAATCTTTATAAATGGGTAACCATCTGACAGTCCTTCCACAACGGGTGTGTGATGTGGAAGGCTTGGACTGGGAAGCAGGAATAAGGGCATGGTCACTGGTGTCACACATAGGTTGGGTAGACTGAAAAAACTTTGTGAGTCGGTAGTCGGATCTAGGGGACGCTGGGTGGAATCATTTGCATGTGTATAACCGTTGGAAGGAGGGAGGGGACCAACGATATCCAGATGGACGTGTTTGAAGCGTCTGTCGGGTAAAGGAAACGTTCCAGGAGTAGTGATAGTGTGACGGTGAACTTTACTGCGTTGACATTCCAAGCACTGCTTGTCCCGGTTACGAACATCCTTACGAATGCCTGGCCAAATGAAACGCTCGGTAACTAGCTTAGTTGACGCACGTATGCTTAGATGACAGGGAGTGGAGGCGATTGAAAACATCATACCGGTGTGCGAAAGGGACAAGAGGTCGACGGATGCCGATAGACATGTCACACGTAAGTGAGTATTCTGATTGGGTTAATGGAATATCACGTAGTTTAAGAGAGGGGTTGACACGCAGTTGACGAAGTTCTGGGTCATTAACCGGGAATTTCGCGAGGGAGAGAAGGTCAGTGCCAATTGTGGATAACTGGTTGACATCTGGGCGAGACAGGGCGTCGGCGACGAAGTTGCTGGAACCGTCTATAAAACGAATGTCGGTAGTGAACTGTGAGATAAAATCCAAGTGTCTTTTTTCTCTCGGGGAGTATCGATCTGGAGGGGAACTGAAGGCAAACACAAGTGGTTTATGATCAGTAAAAACAATGAAGTTGCGACCCTCCAGAAAATGTCGAACGTGTTTAATGGCAAGGTAAATGGTCAGTAACTCACAACCAAAGGTACTGTAACGCGTTTGCGCTGGTTGGAGTTTTCGGGAGAAAAAGGACAAAGGTTGTATTTTATCATTGACGTTTTGTGGTAAGACAGCGCCGACAACTGACTGAGATGCGTCAGTCTTCAACAGTAGCGGTGAATGTTCATCCGCCCTCAAATGCGTTGATGTAGCGGCTAGGGACAAAGCTTCTTTGGCTGCAACGAACGCAGTATTAACCTCAGAAGACAAAACAAAGTGCTTGGGATTAGCTTTTAAAATGTCCGTGAAGGGTTTTAACAGTTCCGAACACCGTGGACTGAAGTGACAATAATAATTCGCGATGCCTAGGAAGCGTCGAAGACTTTTCAGGGACCGTGGCTGTGGTTGGTCTTTAACAGCACTGATTTTCTCTGGTAAAGGTCGGATACCGTCACTGTCAATACGATGTCCCAGAAAATCGATGGAAGTAACTCCAAAGATGCATTTCATGGGGTTTAGTGTCACACCGCATTGAGCAAAACGTTCAAACAGCTTTCGAAGGTGTGACTCGTGCTGTCGAGTATCTTCGCTTGCGACTTAGACGTCGTCAATATAAACGTACACGAAGTCGAGACCACGAAGCACCTGGTCCATAAACCTTTTGAAAGTTTGTGCGGCATTCCGTAAGCCAGATGGCATACGGACGAATTCATAGAGTCCAAAGGGAGTAGTAATTGCTGCCTTCGGTACGTCCTCCGGGGCCACGGGAATCTGGTGGTAGGCTCGAACCGAATCTATCTTGGAGAAAATAGTCTTCCCGTTCAACCCAATTGAGAAGTCGTGGATGTGAGGAGTGGGTTAACGATCGGGGGTTATGAAGCTGTTAAGGGCACGATAATCACCGCAGGGACGCCAGTCGCCTGTCATTTTTTTTAATCATGTGAAGAGGTGAGGCCCACGGACTATTTGGCGGCTGGATAACGCAAAGTCGTAAGAGGTGTTCGAATTCTGCCTTCGCCACTTTGAGTTTGTGAGGTGCAAACGTCTGGGGCGTGCAACAGTAGGTGGACCTTTGGTGACGGTGTGGTGAAAAACATCGTGTTTAGGTGGTGACGTTAGGTTAGACGGATTGATGAGTTGTGGAAATTGTCGAAGGATCGCTGCAAAACCGTTATCTGGTAAGGCCGATCGCAGTCCAATCGGATTGATTGATGTAGCCTTACCTTGTACGCACAAGGAGGTCGTGCTATCGATCAATTACCTACTACCAACGTCTACTATGAGTCCAAAGAATGATGAGAAATCAACGCCAATTATCGGGTGTTGTACATCTGCCGCCGTAAATCTCCAGGGAAACTGACGCCTAAGGCCGAGATCCAGCGTGAGTAGCTTCTCACCGTATGTTGGAATCGTCGAACAATTAGCAGCCTGTAGTGTGTACGATACCGGTTGAAGATTGCGTTTGTCACCTCTCGGTGAAATAACGCTTACCTCTGCGCCTGTATCAATGAGAAAATTCAGCGCAGTTGAACGGTCGAACACATAGAAAAGGCGACAGTTTGAGGAGCCATGAACAGCCGTCGCCATTACTGTCTGGCCTCGGCGTTTCCCGAATGGGAAGTATCCTGAGCAAAACTGCATGGCCTGGTACAACGGATCGCTTTAGAACCGAATCGACGGAAATAATAACATACGTTCCGGCTGCGTGTAATCGGTAGAACGTAAATATCTCCGTTATCTTTCAGTTAAAAAATAATTTGTACCAATTAAAATTGTTCAAAATTTGTGGTATGTTGCAGAAATAAAATCTTGAAAGTCTGTTCCCTGGAGATTTCTTTGTTTCAGTCTTCCGAAGATGTAAACAAGAAATGTGCGGTCGTTTAATGGCATAGAGATTAATGGAAAAATAACGCAAAGTCGCATTCTACGTTATTTCGGAAATATAAAGGTAAAATATAATGAAAATCGACGTCATACACGTGGAAACATGTTTTTATTGAAATTTAGGCGTGATTAAGCAGGAAAGCATGATTATAATTTCGACAATCGGACTGTTGTTGAAACATGAGTACTAAGCTTTTTTTAATACTACAAACGTGAGAGATGCCTATAACATAATTCAACGTAGGACAATTCACCATGCTTCACCAATCATTGATACCACTGTTGTTAACTATTCCATGTACGCTAGCGTACAAAGTGAACTGCTGAAAGAATGATATTAAAGAACACTCCCAGCAATTCACCGTGATGGTGCTTCAAGGCCGAAGCGAGTTGCAAACGGCCATTTAGGCGCGAAAAGAGATTTTTCAAATTTTTTATGAAATATTAAAACGGATATTGTGGGACAAATATACATATCTTATGGAGTAAATGAAAACGTTGTAATGAGAAAAATCAGCCATACGTAAAAACTGTTCATATTTGCAGTTTTGTTGCAAAAAATGAGTCGACATTTGTTTTGACAAAAGCATCACGTTGGCTTTTCTCATCGATTGTACGTCCTGAAAATGCTTCCGTCGAAATTTCCGTGGTAGAATACATAATCAACTTGGCAGAAACGCTTAATTTCGCGTGATTTTGTAGATGTGACTGAATTTGTAATCCTCGAACACGTTGCGTTTACGTTGCATTGTACACAAAATATCACAGTAATTCCTAATTTAAGCAATGCCGCCACGGTCGCCGCTTAATTATTCACCCGAGTAATATGTTCAGCTTGATTCCTTCATAGTATTTCCAGTGGAAAATAGTCTGCGTTTCCACCTGGTTGTTTCTACCTATGATATAGTATAAACATGGATAACACGTCCCACTCTTTTTTGTAACAACGTGCGTATTGTTTTGTTTATAGCTTATTGACTAATGTTGAATGTAGCTTGCCACATGTATGCGAGTCTGTGCTCATTCATGTGATAGATAATGACCGAATTTGCTATTCATTATTTTCCGATGAAAACATTGAATCCCACTTCCACCGCTTCAGCTACAACCCTCCTATCTTCGTATCATGGACGATTATGATGCCGACGACAGTTGGTGCATGGTTTCGTCGGCTACAGACTTCACTGACGGCTGCCAGTATGTAGTCTCACTTTTGAACAGAACTGGAGGAGATCATTACAACTTATGCCCAACGGTCTAAATTCACGTATATTCTGAATTATCCCGATTTCTACTTATCAATGTTGATCATAGGTTAAGTGAACTGGACAGAGGAGTTAATTGTGTGAACGCATACCACATAATTAGAAGTTGATCATAGCTCAAGGAAACTGGATGGAGCAGCTACCAGTGTGAACGCATACTACATAATTAGCCGTTGATCATAGCTTAGGTGAATTTGACGGAGCAGCTACTAGCATGAATACATACGACATACTTAGGCGTTGATCATGGCTTAAGTGAGCTGGACGGAGCAGCTATCAAGGTCAACATATGCAACATAATTATCCGTTTATCATCGGTTGAGTGAACTGGATGGAGTAGCTACTAGCATGAATACATGTGACATACTTAGGCGTTGATCATAGCTTAAGTGAACTGGACGGAGAAGTTACTAGCATGAATACATGCGACATACTTAGGCGTTTATCATAGCTTAAGTGAACTGGACAGAGCAGTTACTAGCGTGAATACATGCGACATACTTAGAAGTTTATCATAGGTTAAGTGAACTGGACGGAGCAGCTACTAGCATGAATACATGTGACATACTTAGACGTTGATCATAGCTTAAGTGAACTGGACGGAGAAGTTACTAGCATGAATACATGCGACATACTAAGACGCTG